>PVIJ01010849.1:0-57955 GCA_004024925.1 Scalopus aquaticus | reverse complement strand
ACTTTGTCAAATGCTTTCTCAGCGTCTATTGATATTATCATATGGTCTTTATTTTTCTTTTTGTTGATGTGTTGGATTACATTGATTGATTTTCGGATGTTGAACCATCCTTGTGTCCCTGGAATAAATCCCACTTGGTCGTGGTGTATTATCTTATGGATGCATTGTTGGATCCTATTGGCCAAGATTTTGTTGAATATTTTTGCATCAGTATTCATTAGGTAGATTGGTCTGTAGTTTTCTTTTTTGTATTGTCTTTGTCTGGTTTTGGTATTAGAGTAATATTTGCTTCATAGAATGTGTTTGGTAGTATTCCTTCCTTCTCGATTTTTTGAAAGAGTTTGTGTAATATAGGGACTATTTTGTTTTTGAATGTTGGTAGAATTCATTTGTGAAACCATCTGGTCCTGGGCTTTTGTTTTGGGGGAGGTTTTTAATTACTGTTTCAATTTCACTACTTGTGATTGGTTTGTTTAGGTGTTCTTTATCTTCTTTGTCTAGCTTTGGATGATTGTATAGTTTTAGGAATTTGTCCATATCCTCTAGGTTGTTATACTTGTTTCCGTATCACTGTTTATAGTAGTCTCTGATTATTTTTTTTATTTTTGCTGTGTGGAGGACATTTTCATGTAAAATATTTTCCTTGCCCATTTCCAAGAAGACCTGCAGCAATGTACAAAGTCAACATTCATACATGACTCACAACTTGCTTCCTTGCATTGTCACTGACCACAGGTCACACAGCCAACATGCCCCAAACTGGCACCACCGGATTAAAAGAGGATCTTAGTTTCCTAGAAAAGTTTTGAAAAGAAGAATAATCAAAAATTCTTGCTGGGTTAGCTTTGGTGGTATTGGGGCACTTTAGAACGGCCATCTGGGCTACTTCTTTGGTTCTGGTTCAGGAAAAGTTACTAAAAGGGCAGATGAGCCTGGGGGAATTGTTTCACTCCTTGGCTCTTGGTCCTGGGAATAGATTAAAATGCTACTAAGTCTCTCCAGATGCTAGCCAGTGCCACAAGAAATACGTGAGGAAAAGTTTCACCGTAACCTCCCCCCCATTATCTTAGCCCGCTCACTCCACTATTAGGCAAGTTTGATCAGCACAGGGGGATGAATGTGCCTTCTGCTGATGACTACACAAAACAAAAGAGCAAAAGAGAACAACAGAAGAAAGGATTTCATTCTTCCTTCAGGTCTAGTATTCTCCTGGCAAACACTTTGTCATTTAATGGAATTTGTCTATTTCCAGAAAGCTGGAAATCAAGTGACTGGAATCAAAATAAAATAGGTTTTGTATAAGCCAAAAAGGCAGCTGCAATCACCAGTGCATCTTCTTGATCTCTGAAAAAGGAAGGAAAATGGTGCTGAAAATGATTTGTTCTAGGTCATGGGAAGTTTTGTTGTAAAAGCACAAGTGTTGGGTATTTTTCTGAGCTGGAGTAAACATATTTTTTGTCACCAGAAAAGCCACTTGGACTGGGAGAGTGACCACGGGCTATAAGGAGGCCCCCCCCTATGAGTTTCAGTCTCAGTCCTTTCTCTTCAGACTAATGTATATTCTGTATATTCTGCAATGAGGCCTATCACATGGGGTAGATGAGTAACTAATGGTGCTGTCTGGGGTCTCCAAGCCCTCCAATATTCCCAGACAGCCCCTCACCTTCAATTTGCAAACAAGAACACTGATGCCCCATCCCACTTTCTGTGGAGAACCCAGCATCCTCTCTGAATATTTCCATGAACTCTTGGTAACATTCATTACTTCTGATGACCTCTTGCTCCATCCAATATGTAGCTATGAAGCACAGGCCTCTAGCTAAGTTGACCTAGGATCAAACCCTAGTTCTGTCTCCTTTGTTTTTATTATGTACATTGGGCAAAATGCTTGACTTTTTTCAGAGTTGGTTTTCTTATCCATGAAATGGAGGTAATCATACTTTCCTCCCAGGGCAATCATAAGTTAATAATGAGATACTGATAAAGTAATACAGATAAAGCATTTCGCATGGAACCCAGCAGAAAGCACACAAAAAATAGATAGTAGCTACTACTAGGATCCCCTTCTTCACACTAAGCCCAAACAAATGAGTAAAGATAGTAGCTCTTTCAGAGTGTTTATTCCAAAGTCTAAACAATGTCTCCATAGAATTCCTTTTAATTTCAATTTTTCCCAAGAGCTGTATAGGATAGAAACTATTCTTTTAGAATCCATTAAATTGGAAAATACTGAATCACAAAAGGTAGATATAAGGCATGTTCCTTTTTCCTTCTTTGGACAATGTTTGAGGTACACACAGAATCACAGTTCACTTGCAGTGCATGCTGGTTCCCTGGTGATCCCTGACCCCAGGTTGTATATATTTGCAAACATCTTACTAAGGAATTCTTAAATCTGTGAGGGTGGACTTTTTACATACTGAATGAACAAATATTTATTGAGTGTCTGTAATGCACTGTGTACTATGCTAGAAACATCTTGGTCTGCACTTTAAAAGAAGTAATAGATGCAATAGATTTGATTGGGGTCAAATGAATAAAATCTCTGGGTTTATCATCTGCTACCCCCATTCCCATTATTTCAGTTCGTGACAGTCACTTCATCACTGTCGATTTTTCGTTGTGTCCAGTAATCAGCTCATCATAAGGCTCATGGCTCAGTCAGGAACTTCCCAGTGGTCCCAACTGTCATTTCTTAGAAAATGCACCTCCCATATTTCACATCCTACCTCCAAAACTAACTTTTTCTCTTGAAAAGGCATTGCATAGGGTTTTTCCTTTTCCAGTTTGTGAAATATTTTAATATATTTCACCAAACATTGTTTGAGCATGGGATATGAAGAAGCACAAGCTGCTCCAGGGAACAGTATATTCTGGGTAGGGTACCACAAGGCAAAGGGAAATATAATGAAGTAACCTCACAAAGTAATGGTAGAAGAAGCAAAAGAAGCCTCTGAGAGTGTCTGGTGTCAGTGAAAATCCCACTGGAAAGGTGGGATTTTCAGTGGGATTTTCACTCAGTGTTAAGAACAGATTAGGTTTGATTTGGAAATGTGTAGGGAAAGGACATTCCTACTGGAAAGTACAGCATGAGCAGGTGTGCAGAGGTGGAAGATGTCATATGCTCAAAGGACTCCAAGTGACTTGGTGACCTGCCTGGCTGACATAGAAAATTAATGCTGGAGATAAGTGGACAAAGGTGATGGGGCGGAGGGGTCATGGAGCAAGGACCTGAAGAGCCTTGAGGACCATGTTGAGGAATTTGTGGCAGCTCCTGAGCAGTGGAAGGGTGGAATATTAATCATGCTTCATCTGGAATGGTCACTGAGGGAAGAGATACTGAAGATGGGGACACTGATCAGAGGCTGCAAAAATTGTGGCCTATTTGGTTATGGGTGGCCAAGGGTGAGGAGAGGAAGGAATCTGACATTTCCAGTATGCAAACATCCTGGGTGATTGGTGATCACTCACTAAGTTTTCTGGGATTTCTGCCTTTCAAATACCTTTCTTCCTTCTCCATTGAAATTATTTCTCCTGTTCCTGCCATGCATGAAAACTGATCATTAAAACAATATATACTATCTTCTCTTTTCTAGTGCTGCTTCCCTATCAAAAGCACCAAAAACTTGCTAACTACGAAATGACCCATCAATAGAGAGTAATCACAAATGGGCAAAACAGTTTAAAGGTCTTGTCAATTTCCCACTTCCTCTCTCCCCCAAAAGTTTTAATCCCATGACTTGGAATGGGGCAGAAACTATTTCTAATATCTGTCATAAATATGTTTTCTGCTCTGCTTTTATTGCCAGGCAGTGAGTTAGTAGTTAGAGACTGATGCGTCCCATTATCTTAACTTATTCATCCTGAATTGGGGGTTTTCCTTTGAGTTTATACAACAGCAGTAATATTCTGCACTTATGATTATCCTTTGTTATTTAAATAGTGCCTTCATTAAATGTTATTCCGCTTGGACTTTACTGACTATCCTATGAAATAAGCTCGGCAGTCATTATTCCTCCCCTAAGCAAGCCGAGATTGAGAGGTAACATGCTCATTTCCATGGCCACCAATAACTTCTCCTTCTGCTAATTTAATTATCTCCAGTATACTAGATGCTGTTATAGGGGTGAAGAAGTTCGATACATGACCATAAGGATCTTCTTAAAAAAAAAAATGGGAAAAAAAATTTGTAGGCCCCGTGTACAGTTTAATTACATCCTGTGTCTCGGTGTCTCACTAGATGACAATGTAAGTGATAAACAGAAGATACATGATGAATTACCATGTCAAAATGTGACACACAAAAATGGGAGAATTTTGTCCATTTCTGGGCTCTGTGTTTTAGGGACATGCTGACACCTTAAAGTAAAACAGAATCCATGGGAAGCTTAAGAGCCTCAGGGATCAAAGATGAAGGGAAAGCCTCCAGGAGAAGAGAACTTGGGGGAAGAACTTTATCCCCTTCTATTTATTTGGAACACTTGGGACGTGAAACAAACTTCTCCATGTCCCCAAGAATGGGTCTGAAGTTAATGGAAAGAAGTTGTAGGGAAATAAGACTCCAACGTCATATAAGAAAGGACCCCTTAACCACTGGAAGAACAAAAACTACATAAAATAAATGGCCTGATGTGATAATGAGATCCCTACTCCTAAGGATAATCCAACATAGACCAGCTGAACACCTATTTAGGATGCTGCAGGGGAAATACTTCTACCAGATTCTGTTTGTTTGCTCTTATGCTCAAAACAAGCATAGTATCGTGGCTGAGAGGGAGCATGGTGCAGGGTTTAGGAATGCAAGATCTGGAATCTATGTGGTGTTCACCCTTGGAATTAGGAACCCCAATGCCATGTGGTGAAGAAGCCATGCCACATGAAGAGGTCATTGTAAGTGTGTCAGCCAACGCCCCAGCAAAGGCATCAGCCAACAACCATCAACCACTAGATACGTAAATCCTTTAACCTTCAGATAATTCCAGTCCAACTTTGAACCATCACACTTGGCATCAGATGGACCAGACATGAAAGGCCATACCGTTCCCAAATTTCAGATTCACAAGCAAAATGAATGTTACCACTTGTAAGCTAATATAATTGGGTTACACAGCATTCGATAACTGGAACACAATGTGTTTCTAATTATCTGAATTACCACTGAGCTTCAAGGCTACTTAGAGGTGCTGAGTCAGAAGGAGGTGGCATTATTTACAGAAAAGGGTTTGGGTGGGTTAGGTTGAGGAGAAGACTTAAAGAAGCTATTGGGAGAATGTGAATGAAAGATGAATAAGGAGTTTGGGGGTACAGAGAAGGACACAATGGGGACCAGATCCATGACTTTGTAGTACCCTCCCTCCTTTATGTGGTTCTGTGATTTTTCAAACTTTTCTGGATAGGGCAGATAGACTGAGCAGGTATTGGATCCTGGCAAGGTGGGAAAGACCTTGAAGGTCAATAAAAGGCCTTCAAAGGAAGAGTGAGACTAAAAAACACCCAAGGGAACAGTATAGACTAGCATATTACTGGCTGTTGGCATGAAAAGGAATCTTAGAGATTGTTTTCTAAATAAGGAAATTGAGTAAACATTTAGAAAACAACTAAACACTAATTGTATAGTACATATAGTACAACTGGATTTCAGAGAAGAGAGGTTAGGTTTGGTGAGAGAATATGAATGAATGATGGGTCCCCAAAAGACTGCCCAGATAGGAGGGCCAGAAAAAAATGAGAATGATATGATCATAGTTCTTTCTGTGTTTAAGAATGGGCTTGATATGACAATTCTTAAAGGTCAGAGTGGGGAATCATGTTGGAAATTTTATCAGTAATACCTCAGGGGGGGGGATTACTCAGTTTTCTCATTTTTGAAGGGGAAAAAAATTACAGTGGACACTCAGAAGAAGGAAACCAGAGAGGGTGACCAATTCCCCAGTGATCAGACAGTAGAATTTCAATACAGTAGAATTTCCAAGATCTGCTTCCCTTGTGTTGTGAATGCAGGCAGGAGCTGTTTCCTCACCTGTAGGTGAGTAGGCAGAAACCTGTTTCCTCATTACTTCTCAGGGTAGAGTAAATGCATTTAAAAGCAAAAAGGCAATGATATAAATTTGTACTGAAATATTCCAAGTGGTGATTTCCGATGAGGGTAACTGAAGTCCCCATATACTCATTTTCCCTCCTGTTCCTTTCCTGCAGTTCGCAGTGTTGGTTATCCTCCCTAAAGAAAAACAAAAAAGTACTTCCAGCATCTAGGGTTTCACATTTCAGTTTTAGCCTTTGCTTCTCATCCCTTTGTGAAGAGATCCTCTCACTGGTGATTATCCTATTGTCCTCCAGATGAGAAGAGGGGAGTATTAATCATAGACTGGACAGGCCAGGGCTTCCTGGGTCCACTCAGGCCATCTAAAGCTTTTTGTCCCCTCTAGACTTGCATGGTTACAGGCACATCAGACTGTGAAAGAGAGAAGACACTTATTTGGGCAACAGTAATGGCTCAGACTGGCTCAGTCATTCTTCTTACACCTGCCCACCTCCCACCCCACCCCATTGTCTACATTAGTCATCTTAGCTGTTGGCAACGTTTTATTCCTCTGTTCAGAAGATGCTACCAAAATGCTAGATATCTTGAAAGTTGCACCCAGGGCTTTTAGTTAACTTCAACCTTAAAAAGAAAGAAAAGCACCAATGTGGTTTTAATGCTGATGGTTACAAGAGATAGGGATTCTAGAAAAAGAATAATGTCAAGTCTAGGTGAACTTGGTAGGTTATGAAATTGACTCAGGGAATTTTTTTGAAGAGGGATAAGGGAACATGTTCCTTTTGCAACTTTATTTGTCATTCATTATATGGTCTGGAGCCAAGTCTGTGATTAAAGTCCAAGACTGCCATGTGTAAGGTGCATGGACCAAGTGCCTCCTGGAGATGCCAAGCCTCCTACTTCTCCCAGTGGTCTAACAATTAAAACTGAAACAAGTCAATCTATTTTACAACTGGAGGTGTTGGGGAGGGAGACTGTTAGATGATCATCTAGATAATTTCTCTTCTTTCAGGGAAGAGTAAACCTAAGCATCATATATATATATATTGGGTGCTGTTTATGTGCAACCGCTCATATTTCAGTTTCAGATTTTCCTTCTCATCCCTTTGTGAAAAGATACTCTCGCTGGTAGTTATCCTATTGTCCTCCTGAGGAGAAACCTTTAAACTCTTAATCGCTCTTTTTTGTTGTTAAATTTATTTATTTTCTTGCATCGTTGTTCATTTTTGGATAGTATTTGATTTCTCCCTTCAGGTGTCCTCCTCAGAGTTCTCCCCCCACCATGGCAGCTGTGATCCATCACCACAGTCCCCTGTGCTCTCCCCGCCTGTGTTGACCTTTCCCCCTCCCCCTCCATATTCTTAATCTCTTTTTCTTTACAGGGATTTGTTTCTGAAACCTCTCCTTACATGCCCGTAAGTAGTACTCATTACCTGATGCTCCTTGCCTCAGTTCGGTTGCTCTTCTTTAGCCATGAAACCCACACCAGACTCAATTCTAGAAGGAAGTTGAACTGATTCAATATATGAAGAGCAATGATCTAATGATCATACAGTCCAGAATGTAAGCCTCCAGGACTGTGCTTGCTGCTTTTTAGGCCACAGCATGAGGCTGGTCATTTGTTTCTAGCTATTCTCCTACCAAACCCGTGTGCGATGGTTTAGTGTTCCCAATAACCACCTTCTCAACAAATTTTTCTTCAATGGACCAGAATCAAATGGTTTTAACCGGCCATTCAATGAATATATAGACCCATTTTTCTAAATTAGGAAATATATAGTGCCGTGGTTTGTGTCCCCTCAAAATTTATTTGTTGAAAACCTAATGCTGAAGGTGGTGCTTTGGGATGTGGGGCCTTTGGGAGGAGATGGGGTCGTGAGGACTCACATCATAAGATTAGTGCCCTTACAAGAGACATCGCAAAGAGCTACTTGTCCTTTCCACCATGTGAAGACTCGAGAGAAGTCTGCAGTTGGAAGAGGGCCCTCACCCACCCAGGCTGGCCCTCTAATCTTGGGCTTCCAGCCTCCAAAACTGTGGGAAATATGTTTCTATTGTTTATAAGCTACCCAGTTTGTAGTATTTTGTAATAACAGCCCAAGTGGACTAAGACCCATGGTTTATAAGAAGAAAAGCATATACAATGAAAAGTTTTCTTTCAACACCTATCTCAGTCATCTAGTTTCCTCCCACAGGGTTTAATCCCATCTCTTGTTGCTAATGTTTTCATAGGGATAGACCATGCATAAAAAAGGAATACTTATACTATATTTTTAGTACAATTGGTGGTGTGCTTTAATATTAAACTGCATCTTTTCCTTTTTAATTTAATAATATACCTTGGGGAAACTTTTTGCTTTTGTTACACACAGATCTCCTTTCCTCATTCTATTTCACGATTGCATAGTATTCTGCTGAGTCAATGTACTATATCTATTCCAAATCTTTCTGAATACTGATTCCATTCTCTAAAATACCTTCTATTGGCTGAATATTGTTGAAGACTCACCACTGTACTTCCTTTGCACTGCCCATCAGTTGGCACATAAATGCTTGGTGCACAGGGAATGCAAGAAGCAGTGAGTTTGGCAGCCTCTGGTCTCTAGGAAACTACGATCTCCTCAGGGAGAAAAGACAGGGATGAGGAGGACTTGATTGTCAATTCTATTCTTCCACATTTTTCTTTTGTTCCTGTGCTCATCAGACACTTGTTATAATTTCTTTCTACGTGGTGCAAACGGCCTTTCCATTTGTTGGATGTTTATAGGATTGTTTGTGAGCCTGATCTGGTTTATATGGGGAGCCTTGAGAGCAGGAATCTCAAACACTAATGCCTACAGGGGCCAAAAAGAATGCAGAAAGTGACCTAAAGAGTATAGAAAAGTGACGTGGGTGGATGGAGGTGCACAAGCTCTGTATAAAGGGAACAGCCACTACTGCTCTGCTCAGGGAAGTGATCCCTCTGGGGGTTACCAAATCCCCATTGATTTAAAGCAACTGGTGGATAAAAGGCATACAGAACCTATCTATATTATTTCTTACAACTTCACGTAAATCTACAATTATCTCAAAATAAAAGTTTAATTTAATATAAGAAAGCGGAATAATAAATAAGAAAATAAGAAAGGATCATTGTGTAAATGTATCCAAGTTATTATTGTAGGCAAATCCCTAGTGCTGTGTAAGCCCAACAAAAACTCATCTGTAAACCAGATGCCTCCTCAGAACCAACATTCTGTTATCCATGTGGCTGAATCACTGCGATTTCATTTATATGAAGTTTGAGACAATCCAATTCATGAGTTTGTTTTAAAAATTCCTCTCATTGCTGTGACTTCCCATTGTGACAGTGACCATCTCCACTTACTTATGAGTTTCCTCCCATTGCAGGTCCTTGGATGTGGCTCTGTGGCCCAAGCTATCCTCAGTCGAGGACTTCTTGGAGGAATCGTCACTGTAAACGTTGGATTTGCAATGGCAGTCGTAATGGCTATTTATGTGACAGGAGGTGTCTCTGGTAAGTAATGGAATAATAGTAACTACTATTAATCCAAACATGCCAGTGTGCCAGCACAACTCTTGGTGCTTTATAAACCTTATTTTATCTGTAGCTCAACAATCTTGTAAGGATATGTATTTGATTCTAGTTTTATAGATGACACAATTAAAGTGGCCAGAAAATGTCAGCTGGTACAAAGCACCATTTAGTAAGAGACAGAGATGGGAGCTAAAACTCAGAATTTACTGCTTCCTCAGTCTTGGCTATTGAACATATTTTTCATCTGTCAATATGATCTTTTCCTTGTTCTAGTTCTACTCCGCCCTTGGAACCGACTTCCCAGATACCCAATGAATAGCCCAGTGATGCTCACTCCAACAGAACAAGTCCCTGAATCTTGATAGCAGTTAGAGAGTCTGAGTTCCCTGCAGAATAGCTGGAAGTGTAGGTCTGATCCAGAAGGTTGTGGTCTAATTCTGCCCTGAGTGGTAGATAGACTAGAAGCCATTCTCAAGGTTCTGAGAATAAATGATGGTATTTAACACAGCCTGGGAACTCATGAAAGGAGCTTGGAAATGATCCAGTTCCCTAAGGCACTTGGAGTTTCTCAGCACCTGGGCTGGGTGGCAGAAACTAAAAGGAGGGAACGAGCAAGTGAGCAAGCGCCCTAGGCTGGGCAGCGAGCGTGCTTCGTTCCTCTCCAAGCAGTACTCCAGGGCGGGTATTGTTGTCTCCACTCTGCAGAGAAAACTAGAAAACTTAATCCTCAAAAGGGATTAAGAAAATTGCCGGAAGTCCCAGGGCTGGTAAGAGACAGAGCAAAGATTTGACCTGGGTCTGCATGACAGCTCATGTCTCCTTGTTACATAACATTTTCAACAGTCTGGGATGGGAAAGGCAATACTGGTGGGGCCTTTGGGTTGAACAGCCCTACCAGAGGATCCTGCATTTAAGCCAGCTGACCTGGTGACATAAGCTGTCCCTGGAACACTGAGGAGTAATTGTTAGAGTCCTGGAAGCCTCTTCGGGCTGGTACCTGGAACAGCCCTTCCCTGGCTGGCACACTTTCCATAGCACAGTCAGGCTCCCATCCTGGGGCAGGCCAAGAAACAGACTGCTGTATGTAGGATTTGCTTGGCATGAGCGGGGTATCTGTTCACACTCTTTTCGGGCCTTTGCTCTGATCCCAGCACTGAATAACAGGAGTAGCCAGGGGCCCTGAGGAATGTGCCTACGCCTCATCACAGTGCAGGCCTTGACGCCAGACACAGACGCGCTCCCCGCTCCAGACAAGTCTGTGAGGTGCTCTGAATCTGTGGCCCCCACCCACACGCTCCCACTACATCCACACAAGTGTGGTTTCTACAAATTGTGCCACACAAATGTGGACACATTCTTCAGCCATTTTATAGGTGGAGAAGTGACTTTGGAGTATTTCAACTGAATCAAACATTGTCAAATGTTTACTTAGAGTAAATTGGTCCCAGATCCTGCCTAGGTAACTAACATCCTTCACCACCACTGCTGTCCATGTCTGTTTGCGTCCACCCATGTGCTTGGGGGTTTGGCAGTCACCACCACAGGACAGAGGGTAGGGACCAGCATGCATGCGAAAGGAAAAGAGGGGGTGAGGGATGGCGTGCAGGCTTCCCAGCTGGTCGCTGGACAGGGGTTGAGCCCTTGTGCTCAGAAGGGTGATGGCCAGAAATGATGGGACAGGTTTCACTAGAGATCACTTCCAGGTGAGTGTCGGGAGCTGACCGAATTCTTCCTGACAGACTATGAGATCCCAAAACATCCACAGCCCCTGGCTGCTACAAGGTAACATTGGGTTGGAAAGAGAGCTGCCCTGCCCATCTCTGTTTGGAACCTAGTGAAGCCGGTGTACACTGTAACCCTTGAACCACCACAGGTTCTTGTCCCATGAAGCTGTAAAAAGGAATTCGCAGACATTTTAGATAAGTAAGCAGAGAGAAACAAACTTTATTTGATAGTAAAAAAAAGTAAGAGTAAAGAAAAGTTTTGAGCAAGAAAGTAAGGACTCCCAAGTATGCAGTACTTGTGAGGGGCAAGGAAGCTGCTGTGGGCCTGTGTCTAGTGGTATTTAAACCTTTTTTTATTCTATTCTATAAGCTCATCATTCTATTTTGTGATTGGCTCTTTCTCCTAGTGGCTTTCCTCCTCCAGGCAGATGTGCCCATTTTCTTTTCTTTTAAGGTCTGCCAACATTTACTGTCCCGATTAAATTTTAGGCTTGAAATTATCTGTCCCCATTAGCTTCCCTGGGCCTCTGACCTTGTCTCTGGAGTATGTCTGGTTGGCAGAATTTACTGCCCTTATCTCGGTCTCCCCGAAGTCCCTACCTGACTGTCCCTGAAGCTGCCTAATTAACCCTAGCTTGCCCTGGACTCACTAATGCTCTTCAGGCTCCCTGACAGGTGGCTTTGGGGCTCAGCACAGATATCACACTTGCCCCCGATAAAATCCACACAGTCACCAGCCTTGTGGAACAAAAGAGGAAGTTTGTGTGATGCTGGTGACTTTCTCAAAGTGGTTGCAGTTAACATGCCAGTTTGTGGGCATGTGTGAGGCCCTCCCTGAGGATTCCAAAAATAACCAATGTACGTTGGGCCAAAACAGAAATGGGAGCCCACTGTGTGGTCATGGACTGGTGGGGTCCATGACATCCGGTTTGGGAACATCAAACGTCTCCTTACTGTGGGGAAATTACCGCGTGCTTGCTCTCTGTGAAGGCGCCTGTGATCTAGCCCATCAGAACGCACAGTTTTTGTGACGCGGTGTCCCCCACAGTGTTTCGTTGCCTGCTAGTACCTCTACCATGGCAGTTGCCTTTGACATAGCATTTTTAGAAGTAACTTAAGTTCACTGAAAAAGCAAAGTAGCATTGCTTAAGGACAAATCAAAGATAAAGATTATCACAAAAGCAGCTGCTGGGGACTTGCCTCCAGCAGTATCTGGACTGAGTCAGCCCTGCTCTCGTGAGAATACATTTAGGGCGCTGACTGTACACTTCGGTGCTCGAGCTGACTCATCTGAACATCATGGCAACCTAGGGGCGCTGCCGTCAGAGTGCAGCTGTCCCTGATCCCTCACTCCTGTTCTTGCCACTGCATAGGTCTGCTCTGTCCTTCGGGTAAGCCTGAGGAACTGTTTTGTGTCTGCAAGGAGTCATTTTCCTTATTGCTTTGGAAAGCACCCTCCAGCCGCACCCCCTTTCCCTCTCTGTAGGGTCTCTGTGTTCTGACCTATCTGAATAAAGACTTTGGCTGTTTATTTCTTCCACTTTATATAGCTGACACCTACTAAGTGCCTTGTATTATGTGAAGTCCAAGGTAAATAATGGTTCCAGCCTAACAGTGCTTATGAGGGGTTAAAAAGAATAGCCCTACCAATGGGAAGTTTGTATATTGGAAAAGGACATTGCTAAACAAATAACTACCCCACTGGGCTCACTGGAGAGGAGGTATTTTAATTGGAGGTAATTTCTTAAGGCTCTTTGTTCTTCCGCAAGGGCCCCTCCTTGCTGGCTGGGTGGTAGCTACACTCCAACCAGCTTTTGAGAGAAGAGGAACAGGGCTGGCTTCCAGAACTTTCTCCCACCATCCTCTCCTAATCTCTGTTTCCAGATTTCCTAGTTAGTTGTACTCCTGCTAGTTTCCAGAATTGTGCCTCTCTTGGATGAAAAAATAACAACAAACATTGACATGTTTCCAAGCTTTCATGTTTTGATATATTGGCATTTTCTTGCTCAATTAGTCCCTGAGTAGCTGTATTACTCAGTAGCACGTAGAGAAAGGACCCTTTGGTTTAGTCAGCAGCCCAATTTGAGAGACTATAGAAAAGTGTAGATTCCTTCATGGAGGGGGTGGAGAGGAGGACTTCTAGAAACAAGCTCACATTTAGGTAATGTGAGGGTTCAAATGGCAAAGTATCAGATTCTGCATCATTGCTCTTGTTTATTATGTCCACAACATGAAGGTCCAGATTTCAATGTAGTCACAGTGAAAGCGATAATGACTCTGATTCCCCTTCTGTACAAAATGTCATCTGTACTCTTTACATGAACATACTTTGTACCTAAGGAGTGAGCCATGTGCTCAAGGATGATTTTTGAAATTCTTTGGTTTTTGGTTTGTTTGTTTGTTTGTTTTTTCCACTAAGGCACAGAAGTTTTTGTAAACCTGATGAAGAAGGTCTGGAAGTTATGTTGGCTCTAGCGTTCAGCTAAACCTGGGTCTGAATCCTTGTTTTTCCACTTGCTAATCTTACGGTATTCAGAAAGTTACTTTACTTCTGCACCTTAGTTTCTTCACCTATTAACTG
Organism: Scalopus aquaticus; assembly: GCA_004024925.1. Taxonomy (NCBI): domain Eukaryota; kingdom Metazoa; phylum Chordata; class Mammalia; order Eulipotyphla; family Talpidae; genus Scalopus; species Scalopus aquaticus. The sequence goes on along the minus strand of PVIJ01010849.1, from coordinate 44,075 downwards.
GGGATGAACCCATCTCATTGGGTTCTCCCAAGTCTCACTTACGCATACCCCTAAGATAGCATCTCGAAAGAGTGTAATAAATGTGGTTGCTGTTGCAAAATCAGCTGGGGAGATTGCAGACCTAACACAGGGAAGACCCACTGTCTGATCTTGCAGCTAGTTAAGAATCAAGAAGGTTTATCTCTCCAGCCATAGTTTAGGTTGGGGTGATGGAAGTATTACTACATTTCTGTGCTTTATGCAGAGGAGCTGAGGAGAAACTACTCAGACACTGTGCTCACCTCAAAAGAAATTGAGTCCCATACCTCAGTGAGAGGCACAGCCTAACTAAGGGCCATTTCTCCTTAAGGAGACACATCTCTTTTCGGTCCTAAGATTGTTTTAATGTTCTCTGGATATGGCCCAATGAATTGCTAGATATACATCTAAAACTTATAAATATATTGTACAAGTATATTGGCTTTTTAAAAAATATATTGAAGTTAACCATTTGCAACAATTTCTTTGGGGTTTTGTGTTATATATAAAATCAGATAGCTAGCTAGCTAGATAGATAGATGAGCCACTTGTGTAGAGCAAGTTTTTGTCTATACTGATTCCTTTCAGAAAGTTAAATGTCTAATAAAGACACAAGGATTATTAATCATCTCCACTCACTCACACATGTGCAACCCTTTTTTTCCCTTTTATGGTTCTCTGCCTAAAAGATTGAACACTGCCTGAAGTCTCTAGATAAAGTTTTCTTCGTAATAATTCTCCCTGGTCTGCCCTCTGACATCCCTGTCTTACCTTCCTTGCAGGTGGCCACATCAACCCGGCTGTGTCTTTTGCAATGTGTCTCTTTGGGCGGATGAAATGGTTCAAATTGCCTTTTTATGTGGGTGCCCAGTTCTTGGGAGCCTTTCTAGGGGCTGCAACCCTCTTTGGCATTTACTATGGTGAGTAGGGCTCCTGAGTCCAGGGGTTAGAGAGAGCTGGCTTAAATTGAAAATTAGAATTGCTTGGTAGGAAGAAGTGAGACAAGCAAGAATTGGAGGCATTTTACAATTGACAGAAAGTTCTTAGAGTTCTGAGTTCTAAAGGATGGGGCCAACATTACCATTAGGGTAAATTCATGAAGCCTCTTAATGCAAATGGCCCCAACTTAAATGGGGGTGAGAAACGAACTTAAAGGAAGCCTATATCAGGCCCAACTAGTACTACCTGCGAATACACACAAAGTAAGCAGTAGGCCAGTGACGACTCCTCAGCTTTCTCTGGTTTGACATGATAAGGGGGCATTGGCAAGTGGTAAAGGATTTTCATGAGTAAATATTTAAAGAAGGAATCTGGAAAATCTGGGACTGTCTTTGAAGGAAGGGGCACAACAGAGAAGCAGGCTGGGTAGGGAACCTCAGTCCCTTCTGTCCAACCACCAGAAAAGCAGTACTGGGACACAGACCCAGCCTGTAGTTCTGTGCTGTGTCAGAAGTAGCTGTGTGATTTTAAAATGTCATCAAAACTTCTTGGCCTCTTTCCTCCTCTGGAAATGAAGGACATCAAGTAGATAACTTCTAAAGCTTTTCAAATTAAACAGTCTTAAGATGTTATGGAATCAACTATTAAGGTAACTCCTCTGTCTAACTTAATACAATGACTCTCAAACTGATGCCCTCTGGAACTAGAATTTATGAACCAAGTCTTAGAGAAATGCCTTGTGAAATGGCCTCTTCCCATAGAGTATCTTTCTGAGAATTAGAATCTAAGAGGATCAAATTCAACACTAGACCAAAACTCTGAAGCCCTGGGCCTATGCTGACTATGTCAGGCACTGTTCTCTCTCTTGCTCTAAGGCATCTTCACATCATGATACCCTCAAATACTGACAACCCTCATGGAGCTATGACCTCTGCCTAGAGCAGGTGCAAGCTCCACTTTGACTTTTGGTCAATCTCAAAAATTCCAAGAATTCCTCCAAAACAAGATTGGTTCCCAAGACCCACAGGCTAAGAATTTGGTTCAAGTTTGGAATGAACTATCCAGGGCAGCCAGGGATTTCTGTTTTTGACCCGCCTCCCTAGAACTTCCCTGGGCATCTCTAAATCTACCACACTGTGAAGTGAAGAGAGACAAATGATATGGATCTGCCAAGCTAAACATGCCTGCAATTATTTAGCACAAGAGCAGGCCTCGCTCATTCTTGCCCAGAGAACCCTAACATGCCAGATTCTGTCTTCCATAGATGGGCTTATGGCCTTTGCTGATGGAAAGTTGCTCATCGTGGGAGAAAATGCAACAGCGCACATTTTTGCAACATACCCATCTCCATATCTGTCTCAGGCGAATGCATTTGCAGACCAAGTAAGTGTATATTCCACAAAAACCTAACTTTGGTGAAAAGGCATGATCTAATAAGGGGGATGTATAAAAGCATGATAGGCAGTGTCTTCAAAGTCAGACCAAAATGTATAACCTACGTTTTCCTGACAAATTTTTGCCTTTGCTGAAGTTGATGTTGTTAATAAGATTCCTGCTTCCTCTTTGATACATACACTTATTTCAATCAGTTAAGAGTAGGTGACTGGACATTTCATCTCCTGTAGGGACAATGGAGTTTGCTTTGCTGTTGCTGTCTCTCTTGTGCACTTGATCTAAATGCAGAGGCCACAGGAAAAAACACTTTGGCTCAATTCAAGGACTGCGAAGTGTGGTAGTTGAGCCTGGGGTATCACAGATGCTTCCCCATTAGGTATATTTATCCACACTCTCAAGGTTGCTAAAAGGGAAGGATGGAAGAAGGGGGACGAGATAGCTGAAGGTAAGATGGTGGGGGTCCTCAGTGTCTGTGGGTGTCAGTTTCTATTAAGAGAAAGATTGACTGGGTGATTCTTTCTCATTTCAAAGTCTGCTCTCCTAGGCAAGTCAGGAATGACAGGGATGGTAGACGCTCTTAAACCTTAAGTGCACGTATTGACTAGTAATAAGCTATGTATTTTCTGAGTCAATAAAGACTCCAGAGATGCCTCTACATGGACTTTGGGGGTGGGTAAGAGTCACAGGATTTCCCAGGAACCTTTTTTTCCATTTAATTCAGTCCTTTTTGTCTTATAAAGAAGAAAATGGAATTGGGTTGAGAAATGTTGAAGGATCTTTAGAAATTTCTCATATGATTTCAGATTTTTTCCACTGGAGGTAAAAGAAAAAAATGCTGACTTCCTCTCAAAGCTTGGCTTCCACTGAAAAGGATGATGACTCTGTCCCTTGTGATTTGCCATCCCAGACACCTCCCTGTACTCTGGGGCTGTTAGGGGATTGCGAAGAACAATGTGGAGCCCCAGGCTCATGTACTTCCCCCCTCCACCCCCGGGCAGCCCTCTCCAATGGGCCCTGGGACAATTCGCTCTTCCCTCCTTGCCCTCCCCAAAATGGGCTGACCAAGGATATCCCTGACCATGGTTGCTCTAAGGGCAGGAGTGTGCCACAATCCTCCCTTCCAGTTCTGGAGCGTGCCTGGAGACTCCATCCCAGTCCTGCCTCTTCCCATGCTTTTGCCCTTGTACAAGTCACTGAGAACTTTCTGAAGACTCAGTTTAATTTTCTAATAAATGGCATTTCCTATTTTTCCTTCCCTCCCACTCTTCTTCCTTTTTGTTCTTCCTCCCGATATTGTTCTTCTAATGGAATCTTGTAGAATTTTACATTTCCCAGTTCTTATCCTCAAGATCTCACCAAGTCACAGGGAAATTGTTTTTAGAATTTTCTGCCAGTTAGTAGGGGGGTCCAACTTCACTGAGGATTAGCCGTATCTGCCTGGCGTTTCTCCATATGCATCATCTTGTATGCTTTCTTTACTGTTCTCTGTCTAAAAGTGAGTTGCCAGTTTCTCTAAGGGCTCAGGATTTTATTTCATTTATTTTTTTAAAAAAGTCTTTTTTTTTTTAAGATTTATTTATTTATGCATACAAGCTAGGGTATAGGCCAGAGGCGTGAGGTGGCGAGGAGGTTCACCAGAGACAGAACAGGGAGCAGAACAGGCAGATAGACCGAAGTACACTGCTGAGGGGAGCAGCAGGCGAGGCAGGAGAGGTCTGCTGCGCCTTATGGGAATCTCCCTGGCTGGGTGTCAAACTCACGTCGCCACTGCTGACAGCTCCACAGCGCAGCGCTTAACCACTGTGCCACCAGGGAGATCCAAGGATTTTAAACCTGTTACTATACATAGCTAAGAAAACAAATTAGGAAGGTTCAGTTCCTGAATCTTCTGTGTTCAGTAGTTTTTGAGGGGAGTTCAGCAAAGTATCAATTATCAGTCAGTGGGTACCCAACAGAACTCTTGGCCACCAGGGCCATATTTCTGGGTCACCTCCTCTCGAGATTGCAAAACTATTTAACTATAAATATAGTTCAAGCTTGGTCCATAGTTTAATTAATAAATATTCATTCAGCTAATAAATATTTATGAGCACTGTATTGAACCAGGTAGAGATCCATGCTGTTGCTTCTTCCTGGAGTTCAGGGGCTGCTGTGCAATCTGACAGGCACACATGTCACTCTTTTGCAGGATGATCAGGGCTGTGGCAGAAGTACAGTCAGTATGCAATAAAAGACCAGAGGTGGAAACTTCTGTGTGAGAGAGTCAGAAGGGCTTTCTAGAAAAGAGCACTTTAGAGGACATGTCTCTCTGAATACAGATTCTTTTAGTCGTGTGATGTTGGAAAGCAGATGAAATGATGCAGAGCTTAAACTCTAAAATCAATTGCCATGTTCTCATCCTGATTCTTCTGTTTATGAGCAGGGTGCCCTGGGGCAAGTTCCTTAACCTATTTTAACCCCAGTTTTACCCTCTGTAAACTGAGAATAATAATAGCATTTATCTCACAGTTTATTATGAAATTCTAAAGAGCGAAGGTAAATGAAGTACTTGATGTATAATAAATGTTCCGTAAATAGTGGCTATCATTTAGCTGTTAAAGTAAAATAATAGTTTGGAAAGTTCAGAGAATAGAAATTGGGGCAAACACCAGCCATAAGCCACCACTTCAGATACCTGTTAATATATTTTGTATATTCTCTTACACTTTTTATGTGAGTTTTTTCACATAAAATTTATTGCACATGTAATTTTCTATTTTTTACGTAATGGAGATAGCATAAGCATTTAAAAATGTTACTACCTAACTTTCATGTTCATTATTTTTATTTTTTATATATAAGTTTTTTAATGAAGTACCATTGTTTTACCTCCTTGTTAATTTTTTTTTTGCCAACTGAGGTTTTCTCCCCTCAAGTATGGCCACCGTAGCTCTCCCACCATCAAAGCACCCGCAGTCCTCCGCCATACTCCGTCGTGCTCGTCCTTCTTAGTATTTTTAATGGCTGTAAAATAGACTAACAAAGTATACAATATATATATACTTTCCCTGTTGATGTACTTCCACTTGTCAAGTACTATAATCATGCTTAAATGAATATATTTATTTTATGATTTGCCTGTATTTTAGGTTATTTCCATAATTTGGATCTCAGATACCCAACTGGGTCAAATTACATAGATAACTTTTTAAAAGTATATAGCTAAACTACCATAGACATTACTATATACACATAAATTACTGCTGAATTTCCTTGCAAAGATATAGTTTCGCTCTACCAGTAAAACCTGAGCGAACTGGTCTGATTCCCCTACATTTGGTGTTTGCGTTTTTTTCATGACAAGTCAATCGATCCCACTTATTTGTTTCTTTGGTCTATTTTTCTTTTAGAACTTTCTGCTCATTTCCTTTGCACATTAAGCTATTGATGTCTCACATTGTTTTTTCTCACCAATTTAAACAAGCCTCTTTGCTTGCTTTTCTGTGCTGCAGCTTGTCTGTTTCGCTGGGTAGTGTCAGGCAGCGAAGATAACAGTCTGTAGAGGGGAAGTTTCCGGGTCCAAACCTAACTGCCTTGACTCAGTGCGTCACCTCAGGCGGGCACCTACTCTGTAAATGAGATTGACATCAGAGCACCCACGTCTAGAATCGCGTGATATGAAGGGCGCCTGGCACAGTGTGCTCACGCAGGGCGCGTCAGGCACTACTAGGTTTGTTCTAACAAGAAGTGGTGAATGTTGAAGTGGATGAGTGGACAGATTACAAGCTAAACCCCTTGCACATTCTCTCCCTCTGCAGGTAGTGTCTACCATGTTCCTCCTCATGATTGTCTTTGCCATTTTTGACTCCAGAAACTTGGGAGTCCCCAAGGGCCTCGAGCCTGTTGTCATTGGCCTCCTGATTATTGTCATTTCTTCCTCTCTGGGACTGAACAGTGGTTGTGCCATGAACCCAGCTCGAGACCTGAGTCCCAGACTTTTCACTGCTTTGGCAGGATGGGGTTTTGAGGTCTTCACGTAAGTAACAGTGAGGGGGGGAGTGAGATTCATGCTGTGTTTGGGGGAGGAGGGCTGTGCTTTGACTTGGAAATCCAAGAGAGTTCAGATAGGAGGGTGGAAGATAAGTGCACACTCTGGTGCTCTGGTGATAAGTATGGACGGTTTCACTGGTGATGTGTGACATGGGGTGTGTGGGGGAGGAGGAAAGTGGAGAGAAGTAGAGAGAGAAAGGATCCAGGTGAATTTAAAACAGATAGGTCTGCCCCATAGATATAGATACAGATAGAGATATAGATATAGATAGATATAGAAATAAAGATAGATATGGTGAGATAAATATTTTGGTTGTATATCTCACCTCAGATTCACTTTGTGACAAAGTTGGGACTAGAAATTACACCTTCTGATACTGCTGCAAGGCTCTGTCTGGTGAACCCACCAGCCACGTCATTCGCTCATTGGCTTTATTGTAAATTTTCTCTGCTGTAGTCACTGTGCTAGGCAAGGAAATTTCAAAATCAGCCAAGATACTAGCCTTGAGCAATGTAATAAGCACTCAGGCAACCCCTAAAACAAAGTGCAGAAAGAACACTTTGGAAGTGACTAACGCTGCCTTGGGGAAGCTGAGAAAGGCATCATAGAAAAAGTGAGAGCTGAGTTGGGTCTTGATGACTAAGAGATTTCTGGCAGAGCAGACATAAAGGAGAGTCTGTGCAGAGGGAGAAGCAAGATCCCGTGCGTTCTGTCTCAGATTGTGCTGACGAAACAGGCCAGCTATTGGTATCAACCTCCTAGTACAAAGTCTGCCCATTAATTCCTCCCTACTTCTCCCCACAAAGGCAAGCGGCCTGTCCCCATCTGCTCATTACATCTCTGTATGAGAAAGGAACTCACTTTGGCTCATCAGGAAATAGGAGAAAGAAAAGTGGGAAAAACATGTGTGAGCAAATTTTAGTTAATATCTGCCCTGAGAATGAAAGACTTGAGGATTCCTAAAGGCTGACCTGTATATATCGTCATATGCCCGTGTGTACATTAAGTAAGAGTTTGAGTCATTTCACCAGTAAAAAACAAGCGATTTAAATAACTGATACCGTTCAGATCTCAACCACAGATAGCACTGAGGGCCGCTAGAGTGGAAGCATCACGAGGACAGGGACCTTAACAACTTTGTCGCTGCTGTATCCACAGAGAGTAATATAGGGCCTGACACAGAACATCTCAATACAAGTTGTTAAGTAAAAGAATGCTATGGGTTAGACATATCCTAGGAGTTGAGGGACAAAGACAATCTAGCAGCATTCCCTATCTTTAAGAAACTGACAACACAATGAATCTTCTAGAGCAGTGATTCTCAACCAGGGGCAATTTTGTGCCCGGGGACACTTGGCAATGCTGGCAGACATCTTTGGTTGTCATAACTGAGGAGGGTGGAGGCAGAGGTTATTATCTGGCATCTAGTGGGTAGAGGCTGGGAATACTGCTAAGCATCCTACAGTACTCAGGACAGATTCCCACAACAAAGAACTATCCAGCCAAAATTGTCAAAAGTGCCACAATTGAGGAACTCTGTTCTAGAATGATCACTGCTAGAACATGAAAAGGTTGGAAAAAAAACATCCTCAACCGGGAAGGACCCTTTGTATTTTTCCAAAGAGGTATCAAAAATATATGTCTTAAAGATCTCCTTAGTCCAAGAGCCCAGAATTAGCCAGCAAGTTTCCTTTAATCCCACCTTCCTGAGCTTTGCTCTAGGAGACCACCATTCCTACCACCAAGTCACTTCTTAGCTTTGCAGAGACCCCTAGCACAAAGATGCTCCCTCTGATCCCTTTTGGTGACTCACCCCAAGTTCTAAAGAATGGTGGTGGTTCTAAAATAGGTATACATCTTGCCTGGGAGCCAAGATATATTCTCTCCTTGCTTTGTTAGGTCAATGTTGACAGGTCTGTAGGAGAATGTTGGACTCACTAAATGTCAAACTCTGATCCTTATTAGCATCAGGTCTTTGCCCTCCACGCATTCATTTATTCATCCTGGCAGCCACCTAATCTGTATTCAAAGTCCTGTGTTAAAGCCCAGTTGCTGCCCTTCACTGTTTTATTTATGTTCTATTTTAAAGGGCTAATATAGGCTCTTAGAGAAGATGGAAACTGTTAGGTGCTGTGAAAGAGATTTAGCTAATTTAACTCCAGGAGTTGAGAGACAATTTGAAGCTCTGATTTCTGAAATTATGGGAGTGGATGTGGAGACATTTTGTAGTATTTGGACATGCTTAAACAGGGTATGAAGAAGCTATCTCAGGCAGAGAAGATCCTATACGTAAAGACAGAATATTAAGATAAGCGATCTAGTCATGTTGGAAGGATGCATAAAGAAGGTTAGAAAGGATAATTGTTGTCAGATCCTCCCAAAATGAAAACTATAGATTTTTGCTGGCCCTTATTCTGTAGATTGTAGGCAGTAGCAATAGATTTAGGGCATAAGTTTGACATGATTGCAGCTTCAGTTTAACAAAATTAATCAAGCATCATCATATAGAATTTATTTTAAAAAGAAAAGAGTAGAGTATCAGAAATCAGTTAGGAAAAAGCTAAGTTGGCTGGTAGTTCTCTGAGTGATCACAGGGCTCCAGAATATCCCTAGGGTAGCTTAGTTTTTTGGGGTTCTATATCCAAAGTAAGATAATAAATGTTCTAGCTTAGACCCACATCCAAGGTCCCACTTATTCCCAGCTGCTCATTTCTTCCTGGATGGCACGTGCTGGGGTGAAGCGGAAGTGGGAGCCAAAGGAGGGTATAACAAGGGGGCAGAGCCAGTGAACCTGACTCTCACTTTTCCCTCAGATAGTAGGATTTTCATCTGCATTCTGTCCACTGATACACATTTGAAGTGTTAATGACTGACAGGATGAAGGGTCTCAGATGTATTGGTTTTTAAAATATTTTATCCAAAGAAACAAATCCCTAATAATAGTACATTTGACAACTGACAGACCTTTTTTTGGCATCCCTCAAATCCTTACATGAAAGTGACACTGTGTGCATGTAAGATGGGCCAGGCAGGCCACCACATCTGAGCTTCTTCATATATGACTTGTGACCCTGGCGTGTTCTGCCTGGCAGAAGGAAGAGAGGTCAGCCAGTGAAAGGAGGACATGTGTGTTGACAGAGTTCTTAGACCCTAATCTTTTAGATAACAGTGAGAGAGTCACTATAAAATAGTGACAGAAGAAAGGATATGATGGACCAAATAAGGCAGCTCAGACTCACGTTATGTGCTTACTGGAAGCCCATGTGCGTCTCACAGAAAAGTCCATCTGGGTTTGGGGGTGTGGGAAAGGGAGCTGGAGTAGAGCAGAGCAGGGTGCTCTCTCCCATGCAGTAAGAGTGACATCTGGTGGCTGCTATGCTCTGTCCCAATGCTCTTCCCTCCCACTGTCTTCCTGATCTAAGACTGATGATCTCAGAGAGTGCTGGGGTGATCCGGGTGGGAAGACCCCTGTGCAGATGGAGGAGCAAAGCTCAGAGACAGGAAGACTGGCCCTAGACCTCTAGTCCTGGGAATAGAACTCTCTCTCATAAACTCTCAGACAGGGCTCTTGTTTTCTGCTTATTCCCTTTATTATCTTCTCTAATCAAAACTTGATGCAAACATAAGGTCCCATGGAACACACCAATTATGTAGTTACATGAGGTTATTAAGCATAACAAAAAGAGAACAGCCATGACACTGCCTCCAACTAGACCCTTGTAAAATCCTCACACATATCTGCTGTTCCTCCTGTTTCTTGTCTCCTTGCATTATCTTGGATTTTTGTCTTTATCATTCCCCTGCTCCTAAAAGGCTTTATCTCAAATGTGTGTACCCTTAAATAATATAGTGTGTATAATTGCTTGCTTCTGAGCTTTGTGGTCCTTTATGGAGTTATTTCAATGATTTCAGGAGATGGTGACAATTCACAAAAACACCTGCTAAGTGACAGGACTCTGCCTTTAGTATAATGCACGGATACTAAGGATTTCTAGAAGGGAAAGAGGATCATGGCACCAACATCTTATCAAAGAATAATTTAAAGCTATCAGCTCAAAAAAATAAGCACTGAATTTATGTTTAGTAGGTAACTGATATATCCACTTTTGATTTTTTAAAATTCTTTCATTCATTGACAAGCATTTTCAAGGCTACAAATCAGGAATAGTTCCTGGGGTGAGGGTAAGAGGATATGAATCACAGACCAGAGATCCAGGAATCTTTCCACATCTCTTTTCCATTCATGATCCTTATTTCAGGATGGGGGAAAGGCAGTTCAGAAATAATTAACTTAAACTTTCCCTAGATGCCCTCAATTTTGAGCATGGATTCAGGGACTATATTATCTGAAAAGAAGCTAATAGGACACATTCCCATGCATACTAATGGGACAGTGGAATGATGGTCTGAAATCGGGTATAATGGAAAATCTGGGATGATGGTTACCAAGCTACAGCAGTACCCTTCTACTAAATTCTTGTTGAGTTATAAGGGAGCTCTGAGCATAAGAAAGATGAGCTGATTAGTGAATAACTAAACAGTAATGCCTGGAAGAAGGCTGAGTAGTGTGTCACTAATTTCTTGTCTGATTTCAGAGTTGGAAATTACTTCTGGTGGATTCCTGTAGTGGGCCCTTTGGTTGGTGCTGTCATCGGGGGCCTCATCTATGTTCTTGTCATTGAAATCCACCACTCAGATCCGGACCCAGACTTCGAGGCAGAACATTTTGAGGACAAATCAGATAAATATGAACTTAGTGTGGTAATGTAGGAGATACTCAATTCTGGGTTTGCAACTGGCTGAGTTGGTGTTTTCTTCAAAAAAGATGGTATCCAGTGTCCATGTTTTCATAAGACTGGGATGGAATCCACTCAGTTTTCTTTGCTAGCCATGTGAAACCTTAACTGGAAAAGCATCTGAGTGAAGGTGTGAAAACATTGACTTTTTCTCTACCAGTTTCTCCCCAGAATAGCACTGACTAAAATAGCTTTCCCCTTGTCCTGTTTATTTAATTCTTTGATTACTATCCTTATTACTGGGTTATTAATACTAATAACTTGAAACCTTGACCATAAACTTTCTTGGATGGCCTCAGCTGCATTGCCCTTCTGAAACAATGTCACCAAAAGTCGTGTTTTCATTATCCATAAATATTATGTTGAGTTCCAATCAAAACTAAATCAAAAGACAAAACAGTGGTTTCAATTAATTTACCTATGAATTAGGGAGCTATTGGGCTCTCTAGTAATGCTGCACCTCTGGTTCATGTAAATACTGATAGTCTCCAAATCCCGTGATGCAGGAACAGTAGAATGCAGCTGAAGGGCACAGAAAAAGGATATTGTGGCATTTATAAACCTCAGGAGAAAAGATAAATTTGGGAAACCAAATGGAAATGTTTTTAATGGAAACCATTTGTCAGATTAATCTCTTGCTCTTTGCACTTTGGAGGGTAGCAATTAATTTCCTGGTCTTTAGTATAAAATAACCTAAAATACGACATCACCTCAAGTCATGAAAAATACATTACTCAGTACTTTTAGCTCAAATATGTTTTCCTAATTAATTGCCCACTTGAAGATTGATATTTGACAAGTTAAGTCAATGACTGTACTCATCCATCATATTACACATTGCCTAGAGGCCAAAACTGAAAACTATTGGATCCTGGTCTAGTAGAACTTCAGTGTGGAAGTCCCTGGAAAGATTTACAATTCACAAAGTGCTTTCATGTATATTATCTAATTTAATCCTCACAGTGACTGTCAGGTAAATGCAATGCTGCCCATTTTTTAGATAAGGAAACAAATCTCAGGGAAGTTAAATGAGTTGCCTGACATCACATAGAAAGTTTAGTATCATCTAATGCAGTCTCCACATGGCAGAAGATCAATAAGTGACTGAGAACGTCGGCTGATCCTTCCTGGCGGGACAGAAGAAGCGGGATCGGAAGCTGCCAGAATATATACAACTTATGGACATAATTCTCATGGATTCTGAGATACAACTAACTTCCTTGTCTAGGTTTTATCACTACTATTCTGAAGTACTAACAAAGAAAATGGGGGTGGCAATTTGGGCATATTTTTCATTATCAGAAACATCATCAGAAGGCCTCCCTTCTAAGCCCATCGTTGGTCTTACTAAGTCTTGCTCTCCCTCCCTGGCCACGCCCAAACATTACATTTAGGGAATTTCCTCTTGATCAAGTTCTTCCCTGTGATGTTCTCTAATTGATGTCACTTTGGTCAATAGCATCTCTGTGATGCCCCCAAGAAATTGCTCTCCATACACGGATGTACCTTCAGTCAAACTGTTAAAAAGTCTAACATTCCCAGGAATCTCTGGTTTCCTAATTGCTTTGTAATAAGAGAACAACAAAAAGCAAATGTAAACTGTCCCCAGTGACTTGTGTTCAATAATCTACCCACATATGGAATTTTTTTCTTGCTCTGAAACTACCTAGATATTTCCTTTTTGAAATAAAATTGAGGTTTATTTTTTTGGAGTTTTTATAAGTACTGAGACTGCTAAGAACATACAGTTCAGAGGTTGTTTATCCTGCATGCAAATTGAAATCTCCTGGGAAACTTAAAAAAGACGATGCCCCCTTGGTCTTTGCTGTCTGGCGTGGTGATTCTAATTCGCAGCCTAGGTTAAGAGCACTGACTTGGTTAAATTATGTTGTTGTAAAGTTTTTCTGAGAACCATTTCTAGTGGTGGTCAGGTAATTCTTGACAGGGTTCTCGGTCTCAGGATTTGCAGAGGTTAGAGAGCAGTGGTTCTCAATAGCAGATCGCGTTATTCCCTTCCACCCCCACCCACCACCTCTGAAGGGGCCATGTTGTGACACGTTTTTGGTTTCTGGACAACTGGGGAGGGGTGCTGCTAAATATCTTACAATTCTTAGAATTGCCCCACCCCCAGCAAAAAAAACAAATCATTCAGCCCCAATGTCAATAGTGCAGAAGTTGAGAGATCCCGGATTCAAGGAAAAGTGAGAAGATGTCAAAACCCTGCGCTGTGCAGTGACTCAAGTTCTGACAAAAAGAGGCCAAGCAAGTCAGGAACAGCCCCTGGGGTGGAGGGAAGATCCAAGCCAAGGAGGGGTGGGTGGGCGGCGGGGCAGTATCATAATTATTAGAGGAAGGGGCAGCCTGAGATTTGAATTTTGGGATTGGATTTGGAATCTGTGACCCAGGCAGGTGCTCATTTAACACTACTTGTTGATAAATGACTAAGAATATAAGAGGAAATGTGCATTTATGGAAATCAAATGCAGAGAGATTGTTTAAAGTGGAAAGAAAGTCCTCTTGTCGGGAATCACACTCAAAGCCTCTCCCTCCCTCGGTTACTGAAGGGCTTGTCTGTCTGAGGATCTTATCCCAGAGAATGTCAGTGAAGGAGAATGATCCGAATCAGAAGCAACCAGACAGAGCCAAGAACCCTTTTTGTTAATAGAGGGTTTAGGAGTTAGAATTGCACACTCCCTGCCTCTCTTCTTTGTCGTCACAAAACTTAATGGGAACATTTTACATTAATGCCAAAAATATAATTTCTCTGCGATTCTCCAACCAATGGAGGTCGCAGAGCATGCCAAAGGTTGCAGGACTTTTCTAACCAAGAAGAATTAGCATTAATATACAGGTATTGAACAGGATAAATGGAGTAAACATGTCACATTTAAAAATCTGATCCTTAAAATACAAATTATTGTTCCCTTTAAGCACATCACACACACACACACACACACACACACACACACACACATAAATATACTTAACTTATTTAAAGGTACATCAGTGCTCAAAAATAACATCATGGAAAAAGAATCACAACATCCAGTTATAGAGAATGGTTTACAAGTTTTATTTAGCCACAGAACCTATTCTTCAAATAAAATCTAATGTGGTACCTGTAAGTAAATCAGAGCCTCTATAGAGAGGTGGAGGCAAAGGGGTAGGCGTTTCATCCTGCCTGTAATACTGTCTTACCCCCACCAAGTCAACCACTGAGACTTCTCTGAAGAGAAACTGTGTGTGTACACGAGTCTGTGCGTGTGTGTGTGAGAGTGTGTGTGTGTGTGGTGGGAGAACCTTCAGAACAGCTTCACAAATTTGAAAAACATTGACAAAGGACCTGGAACCAGTTGTTGGACATTTTCATAGAAGTTTCAAGGATAGAAGCTAGCAAAAAAACTTATTAGTTCAATCTTGGATAATTTTCCAGAGATTTCCAATGAATTAGATTAAACAGAATTACTCAACCTATGCAAACCTCACCCACACAAAGACGCTGTGTATCAACTCTCAGACTTGGAATTTCAGTTCTCTGAGATACCATGTTATTAATCACAGTACATGGAGAAAAGTAATCTTTTCTCTCTTATTGCTAGAAATACAGTAGCTCTTATCTAAGAGAACTGTCTGTTTTAATGAAAGGAAGGCCCCATGTAAACTGAATGTGGATAAATTAATCAGCTAAGAGAATCAATGGAACTCTGTGTGGACAGAGATGCTACCCAAACACAGTTTGACTCTCTTCCTCCGGGACTACATTATATCCCTTACGGGCTTTGGGTATTTTATATTTGTAGGCCCCTTCCTTGAAAGAATTTTTTTATAAATTATTTTTTATGACTGTACTGGTAGCAATCTAGTTTATACATGTTTTCATATGATGTGAGAAGAGATTAAAACATTTTTGTGGTCTCCTGAAAGTATTGTCCCTCATGAATAAATTGGCCCTGCCTCCCACTTCCTCCCTCTTGTGCTCAGTGTCCTCTCTTCCCCGCTCTCTGGCCTTCATCTTACTCAGACTAAAAGCCCAGTGGCCTTCAAAATACCACACACCCTGGCTTCTCTGTCCTTAGTGCTGCTGTTCTCCTTGTCAGTCCTTGAGTCTGGCCACCTGGGCCTAATCCTTGAACCTGCCCCTGCCCAGCAAGTTCTGCCTTAGGACCTTTGCACTTGATTTTTCCCTTGCCTAAAATTCCCTACCCTACCTCCTTCAAGTCTCTGCTCAAATGCCACCCTCTTAATCAGGTCTCTCTAACAACCCTGTCACACCTATCCTCTTCCAAAATTTCTTTTTTTCCCCACAGCATTTACCACAACATCTGAAATACACAGACCATTTGTTTAGCGTGATGGGTTTTGTCTGTCTCCCTGCACTGGAATAGCAGATATTAGCCAGACTTTTGCCTTTTTTTTTTTTTTTTAACTATGGCTGCCCCAGAGCCCAGAAGATCGTAGCGACTCAATAAATACTTGTTGAATGAATGAAAGAATGGGTGACATCAACTGAGACTCCGGGTACAGATCCTGGCTCCTCAGGGTTTTACTTACTGTGAGAGTAGCCAAGTTATTTGCCTCAGTTTATTCATCTATTAAATGGAATTACTAATAGTGATATCATCAACATAAAGCACCTCGAAAAATTCCAAGCACATATTAAGTATTCAGTTACACCTGAACCATTGCCGCTCTGCAGCTGCTGCTGTTATTATTACTGGTGTCATTACGATGTATTCTAATTTTAAAACATGGAGTAAGGGATCCAAATCTGGTTACAAGCTCATCTCATGTTTTCCATAATTTAAAATTACTCAGCTCTCACATGGATCTTTCAAACACCTAACGAGTTAGTTTTACTTTTAAATCTTTTAACAGAAGTCTGTAGGAGTATCTTAATTTTTTTTACTTTAGCACAATGTGCATTCCAGCCAACTATTGCCAACATGTGGCCAATATGGTTTCCTCTCTAGCCCCTCTTTGCTTCTCACTACTCCTCTGGGATTATTTTTTGAAGCAAATCCATAGCATTTTACCCATGAAAATTTAATATCTGTCTCTGAAAGATTAATATTATTTTTTGAACACCATTATCACACATTAAAATAACTGGCAATAATTTTCTAATATCATCAAATATCGAGTTCACGGTTCCCATTTCCATTGTGATCACCCTTTAATTCTTGTGCATGACAATATGGAATGTAAAAACAAGCAACTCTCTCTGTACCTCAGGAGACTGTTGGGGCCTTAAGGCAATCAATCACTGCAATTTTGTACCTTTCTATTATTGCAGGTACAAAAATCTTTGATAAGGTTTTTGCAAAATATTTTCAATCTTATACCAAAAGGAAAATGCATTTGCCTACTCTTACTAAAAGTAACATCTGCTAGGAGTGAAGCTATTTTTTGGCAGTGAGGAAGTCTTGAATTTTCTTGAAATTGTAGAAAAGATCTTTAGTAACTATTGTTATATCAAAAATGCATACTCTTAAAAAAAAGCTTACACTTCAAAAGCTAAAACTCACTGGGAAAAGAAACCCAAATATTTAACGTGTGTGTAGCCCTGCATGAGACACTGACTGACGAAGATAAGTGAAAATCTAAAAATCCCTGACTTACTAGAACCTGCAGTAGCAGCAGTATTTGTTCGATACTTCCAATTGCTTTTTTTTTATTTTTTTACCCAAAAGCTTTATACCTTTGGAAATAAAAGTTAATACATAAGTGGCACTTCCCAACCTTTACATAAAGGAAATTGCCTCGGCTGACTGATTTCATCTGGTGATATCAAGAATAAGATTCTGATCCAATAAATAATGTGGTTATAGCCAAAAATGACCTCCATGGATCAAAGAGAAGAGAGGACCATGCACTGCCCGTATAGAGCCTGTCATTAACCTGGGACCAAGGACAGGGTTTGTTGCTGAACCGCTGGCCTTTGGTCTACACCTGTGAAGGTGTGTGGAAGCTGTGTGGCTGGTGGTCAAGTGGTGGGACTCTTGAGACAGTCAGATTGAACTCTGATCCACTGCTGATTGTGACCTTCTAAACCTCAACCTCTTCACCCATAAAATGGGAGTGATACTTGCATATGCTTTCAGTAGGTTGTTGACAGTATTAAGGACATGTTTTTATGTGCACCAACTGATGAATGGACGAATAAAATGTGGAATGGAAGGTATTATAGAGGAATATTATTCTGTCATAAAAGGGAGTGAAGTATTGACACATGCTACAACATGGATGAATCTTAAAGACAATTTGCTAAATGAGAGAAACCAGATGCAGAAGGCTACACATGGTTCTTTTAATATGCAATTTTCAAAAGAGACACTCTATAGAGTCAGAAAGTAGATTTTCAGCCTCTGGTTGCAAGGGGCTTGGAGGAAAGGAAATGACTCCTAATAGTTCCCAGGTTTCTAGTGGAGGTGCTGAAAATGTTCTGGAATTAGATGCACAATTCTGTGAAACAGAAAACCACTGAATCATATAATTTAAAAGGGTAAATTTTATGGCATTCAAGTGATTTCTCAATAAAAAAGAATGTTATGATCATGTGAAGAACAATCTGGAAGTATTTAGTGACACTAAGTATGTATGTCCCTATGACTCAGCAACCTTCCTCCACTCTGCATGTTCTGACAGTCATAGCATAGAGGCATATGCATGAGGTGGTTTATTGCTTTTGAAAGAACGATATTAGAAATAACCCTAAAGCCCATAACTGAGGAAATAGATAAATAAAAGATAGTTGATACATACTATCAGAGATCATGTAGCAACTTGTGGCAATGTGCCAGATGTGCATTCATACTACAGATAGGTCACTGAAGCAGTGCCGAGTTAAAAAACAAATTAAAAGTAAGGAACAGAGCAAGACCTATAGCAAGTTTTATTTATGTAAATGAAATATATATTTTTTCAAGAATGCATGCAAATATGCAAATACAAGAATAGCATCTTCAAATGGCAACCAGTGGTAGGAAGAGGGACTGGGAATAAACACTCAGGATGAAGGAGGAAAATGATAGCATATAATAGAAACAAAGCCAAGGACATGTGACTGTTGATAGTGTGCCATGACTGAGGAGTATAAATAACTCAATTCTCTGCCCTTAAAGTCTAAAGTGAGAAAGAGAAGAGGGAGACAAGAAGGAAGGGAGGGAGGAAGGAGAGGAGGGCAGAAAGATGTTAGCTGAGGAACACTCCCAAATTTTAACAGAGTTTGTCTCTAGGTGGTGGGATTGCAGGTGGAGGGCAGAGAGGGGTTATTCCTCCATCTCTCCCAAAAAGTTATGTTTGGTATTTTTTAGTTGTAAAGGGTTAAGAAATGACAAAAGTCTTAGATAACTTTTGAATGACATTTAAGGGCACCTTGATGCTGTAGAGCACCAGAGAATTATAACCAGTAGCATTCCCTTAGGTCATTAAAATGGATTAAAAATGACTGCCCTGTGAAGTGTAACCCATCACTGCCTTGCTCCATTCTTAGCAGATCTGCTCCAACCTAAAATTGACATTATGAGTACTCAGAGAGTCAGCAGTGACCTGGATCCCACTCAGCTGTAGTCAAAACTGTCATTCTGCTGAAAGAAAGCATCTGATAGGTATCTGACCAGCCTTATGATAAAGTCATCTCTCAGAAGAGCCAGAGATCAGTAAGAGATCTCACCAGGATTTAATTCAGGATGAGTTGAAAATCTCAGGATCTTGACATGTCTTGACACATCTTGAAGTGTCTTGAAGGACCACCCTTGGCTCCTTGCTGGGGCAGCAGAGCAACCTCTACTACTGAGGCCACCTAATAATACAACTCATCTCAGGCCCAAGGTCTGGGCCGGTGGAGAAATGAGGAATCCTGGGATTGGTAATGGCTGATACCTCACTGAGTCAGCCTTGTGCTTGCTTCTCTGACTTGGAACCCAGGACCGTGCTATTATATTTCTATTTCATTTCCCTACCCTGGTGCACAGGGTGTGTCCTCCTACTTCTCCAAGTCCTGCCCCCTAACCCTAGATCTCATGACTTCTCATGTTGTCTGGTTTCTACCCCATCCCAGGAAAGCTAAGTGACCTCTAGCTCTGACCCAACCCATTCCTGGCGATGACAGACATAGGCAAAAATGACAGAACATAAAGAGTGGCCCCAGTGGGCCTGTCTGTGGCAGCTGTCATGTGAGCCGTCGTGTTAAACATGCTAGGGCTATACCAAGTACAAATTGAACTGGAGGGGGGCACATTTTAATGAGTGTTTTGAGGAGGAAGGCCAAAAAAAGGGATAGGCCCACAACTTTGAGCAGATGGTTAATGTTAACAGATGGCAGATAGAAAGCAGCACTATTTTGATTGTTGCTTTAGTCTTCAAAACAGTGCCTTAAGACCAGGGATAGGCATGTAGTATTCACATGTTCAGAAAAGTACAGTTTTAGAAACCACACGAGTAGCAACTTATTTCAACAATAAAACTAACAATAATGAAAATCAACATGTGTTGAGTTGTTATATGTCAGGGCTGTTGTGACGTTCTTTCCATACATTATCTCGTGTTAATTGTCCAGCAAACCAATGAAGAAAGAATTATTACCCTCATTTTTACAGGTGAGGAAACTGAGACTCAGAGAAGTTGAGTCCTTGCCTGGGTTCACAGTAAAAATAGCTGTATTTCACTCCAGGTGTCTTTGACCACCAAATCTGTACTCTTCAAATTCTAAAACAAATTGCTTATGATTGTGTAGAAAATAAAGTGGTTTCATTAGGAACCTACATAAGTTCGGTTGATTAATAGCCAGTCATGACAGATTAAATTTAAGCCACTTTATTGGAATGTTTTACCCAGAAAGTTCAGAGAAAGGCTAGAGATAAAATATCCCTTGCCTTCTGGAAGGAAAATTCTTTGCAATGTCATTGTGATTCAAAAGATGAAATGCATTTGGGGGAGCAACAGATTAAGCAGACTTGTAGCTAGAATGTTCATTTACTAAAAGTGTGCTCAATCACTGGAGCAAACACACTCAGCAGGAGATCTTTAATGTCTTGCCAAATGACTTAATTTGTCTGACTTTATCAATGATTTGAACAAAAAATGTATGGCATGTTTGTCAAATTGCAGAGGACACAGGGATAATGATTTTATTCAATGATAATACTAACTTTTTTTTCTAAAAATCTCATCAAGCTAGAATGACGAACTGCAAGAGACAAGCTGAAAATTATCAAGGAAAGTTATATAAAATCCTTTACTTAGGTCCATAACACCAATTAGGAAAAAATTAAGAAGTAGCCAAACAGCAGTCCTGTGACAAATGCTAGAGATTTATAGTTAGCTATACAATCAATCCAATAATATGATTGCTAAATGTAAATTAAATCCAGGACAGTGTTGATAGTGTCAGGATAAACAGAAGGAAGCACCTTTCCTTCCATCTTCCTCATAGACCAATTTTGGTCGTGGGAGTATTTTTTTGAGTGGGTCGTTTCGTTTAGCTATTGCTATATAACAAGCCAATGAAATTTAATGTCTTATCTTGCATGAGTCTGGATATTGATTGGGTTCAGCTTTTACTGGGAATGTCTCTGGCAATTATAGCTGGTCAGTAGCTGGGACAGGAGTTCTCTGGAGAAGGAACATCCCAGATGACTTTTTCACTCACAGAGCTGACAACTCAGTTCTTCTCTATATGGCTTCTCAACCAGCAGGGCTATTTCTCTCCAGCAGAGTAACCATACTTCTAAGGTGGTGGCTAGCTTCCAAGAGCATGAAGATAGAAGTTGGCAACTTAAGGCTTAGGTCCAGAACTGCCACAGTCACTTCTGGTGCATCCTTTGTAGGTCAGAGGACAATCAAAATTCAATGTGGGAGGGATCACACAAGGATATGAATACCAGGTGGTGGTGTTCTTACGAGACCACCATTGAAGTCTATTGGTTTATAATAAATCTCATTCTTAAATTTATGTATAATGTGAAAGACAAATTTGAGGGTTTTCATGCAAATGTGGTGTTTCATAGGTTCACAAAAGTCATTTTCAAAATTTTACAGGTCTATGTAGAGTCCCATGTAGACTGCATAGAGAGAACTTAGATATATCCTACATCGCTCCAAGGAACCAAATTAGTACTAGAAGTAATTTTCAACTCAACTGCTAAGCACTCAATTGTCAGGGGAATAGAGAGAAGTTTCTGTCTGAGCAGGAAGTTATACTAGATAGCCTCTAAGGCCCCTTTCAACTCTCAAAATCTAAGCTTCTAATTACATGCCTCCTCCTGTTAATTATTTCTTGGTATATTAGTTCTATCTCCTCAGCCAGATTTTAAATTGGATGAAGCTATTAAATGCTTTCTGGATTAGCCTCCAGTCTTAGCTCTGCTAGTAGTCAATTGCTGTGTGACTGTGGATAAGTCACTTAATGTCACTGGGCCTCTATTTCTTCATCTGGAAAAGGAAGGGATTGGATTCTAACCTCCCTTCCCAGTGTAAGGACTTCGAGTGGTGAGGACAATAAATGGCAGGTTTGATAGGCATACTTTCGGGATAAGTGGAATTGAAAATAGATAACATCTCTTAGATAGTAACTGGCCTATTGTCCATGCTTCATAAATGTGAGGACTGATTATTTCCATGATGATGATGATAGTGTTTTCTGATTCTATGATTTCCATATATACAATAGAATCTCAAGTTACTTAGAACTTCCCTTCTTTCGCTCTGTTCAGTGGTAGTGAAAAATTACTTAGAATCATTTCTAGTCTAGGTCTTCTCTCCAGGTAACTAGGCGCCCACCATGACCTTGGACAAGGCAAGCCCTTAATGAGTGATTCAATTAAATAATTGACTTGGGCAGCAATTATTTATTCTCTTGCTCCATGCCCAGCAGAGGGAGCCAAAGAAAAAGAACAAATACTTCCTCTGTTCAGGTATCAAACACAGAGGAAGGCAGGTCAGGGGCTTTCAGAGGTCTCTTCATTCACCCCACTCTTCCCTCCTCACACCATTTTGTACATTATGAAACCAAAATCAAGAGAGGAAGGGGAATTTCCCAAGGTTATCACTGCTAAGTGGTGTGACACTCAGAAAAACAAAACTGTGTTCTCAATCTTAATTCTTGGGTCCTGACCCAATGGTCCTTTGATGCTACCATGTTGCTTTTTTGCTCTTCTGGAAAATTAGTATAGATAACTGTGACCTCTGCATCCTGTTTGCTTCTGTTTTCTGAAAGCATAAGCTATAGGGTTGAGTCCTGGCTCTGCTCCTTATAACTGTGTGACCATGAGCAAGTTACACAGCCTCTCTGAGATTCAAAATCACACCTTGAAAGTAGTTATAATAATTACACTTATCTCAAAAGGTTGTTGGGTAGAGTAAATAAAATGTGTAAGCAAAAGGCCTTGCAAGGCATTTTATGCATTGAATGCACGAGGTGCCTTAATAGATGTGAATACCTATCTTTGTCAGAATAAATTATTGTCTAAATAAATTGAAAGTAGATAATATTGGTATCAAACTCCACTGCTCTCGGGAAACAGCCATTTAAATAAAGCTGTCAGGATCTATGACAACAGGGACTTCTAAAAACGGCAGCAAACTACAGAGTTCATACACATAGGAGACAATCAACCTTTACTAGGAGAAAATTCAAGTCCAGTTTTGCCAAATCTTCCCATTTGTCAAGAGAAGTTGGATATCTGGGCTTTGATGGGAAAATTTCTGATTTTTAAAAATCAGACAAAATCCAGGCCAGCAGCTTGTAATGCCTGTCTTTAAAGCTAATTTTAGAGTTCCATATGCAGAAACACAACACACTAGAATTGAAAAACTCAGCCCAGTAGAGTCTGAAGAAGAAATTATGTCTCTCATTTGGAAGGAATGTGCCTATAATATAAACCCACAGGATTGTTTTCCCAGAGACCTTACTCAGCAAACACAATGAAGGCCCTAGGGATTATTTTGCAGTCTCTAGAATATCCTCCAACTTTCCTTGATGACTTCAGATTTTCTACCCACTCCATGCCGGATGCCATTTAAGTTGCCACAGTCTTCCAGCTTGACTATAAATTATACATTCCACACTGATATATTTTTTCTTTACAAGGTAGAAAATACCATTTCACAATTTTATATATAACATTCATTTTTATTTAACAGCTACCTTCATTAGATATTCATTGAAAAGAGGTCCATTGTAAGCAACAGCTAGGTGGGGGAGAGGGGTTGAGTGTCTAGAATTTTTTATACCAAACTTCCAATGCATATTAAGAATAAAAATCATTTTTGTTCCAGTCACTGACAAAAAATAAATCGTAGGCACATCAGAATAAGAAAAAGAAAATGCAGTGTTAAATGAAAATGAAAAAAAAACCAGGGGAGGGGGGCGTCCACTACAGAATAGTTCAATCCAAACTTCTTAAAGATCCTTGATTGTCTTCACTTTTCTGTCTGGGCAGACTGTGCCCCATGGCTTATGCTTAATTTCCGTAGAGTATCGCCACAACCATCATCCTTCCTTCAGGAGAAGGAACGATTGGGAAACATCTTTGTTTTCCATTGTTTCCCTATCTTACAACATGTTTTTGGGCACCCTCAACCTGTTTGACTTGTAGATTGATGTGTTTCAGGCCAACCCCGGGGGACTGTGGGAAGACACTGCCCTGAGTACAGTGTGGCCTTTTGTTTAAAACTGAGGTCTCTAATTAGCATGGCCAAGAGAGGATTATGTTGACTTAGTCATGTTATTTGTTTCAATAATGCAAATAAGCCTTTTAGAAATCATCCAAAGAATATTAAGAAACATGTTGCGACCTGTTCAGGGAGAGTGGCACCAAGCTAAAGACACAAGTAGACAAGCTGGTAGATGTGATGGGGACTGGGTAGGGGCTGTCGGCACCCAGGTGCCCTGTGGCCCGGATGCTCAGGGCTGGAGAGCAGGAGGGACCCTGGCCCTGAGGCTAGAGACAGGCCCCATGTGGAGGCCTCCTCTGCGCCCTGCCCACCCCCAGTTATTTTGATGTGGAAAAGCCAGGGCAGTACTAGAAGAGATTAAAAATAATTTTACATGTCAAAATAAAAAAAGTGAGGTTAATTTTCATGAGAGAGAGCAGAGAGCCAGAGGCTGAGCTCTCTTGTTTACAAGCTCTGTGGCCTTGGACAAACAACCTCTTTCATTTTAATTTTACCAATTACAAAATAAAAATCCAAGGACATTGCTAGATCTTAGGTTATATAACCAAGAATTTCCCCCAACTTTTACTTTGAGAAATTTCAAGTTTCTAGAAAATAAAAAAGAATTGAACTAACATTCATATACTCCACCTAGATTCATCAGTTGTTAACATTTCACCCCATTTACTTTATCTTTCTATGTTGCTATTTTATCTATTTATATATCTATAGGAACATACAAGGGGATATACATATATATATAGTTAAGTAAATAAACGTGTCTATATAGTCAAATCACTTAAGTTCAGTTGATGACATTTCATCACTGAATTGTTTGCCATGCATCTCCTAAGAATAAGAACATTTTTCTATATAATCACAGTATCATAACACAGATACAGAGAGAAAGCTAGCATTCTTACATAAAGCTAAACTTACTTTCTTCTTTCTCTCTTTATCTGTCACTCAGTCTCTTCCTCTCTCCACCTCTTTATTTTCTGTCTTTCTCTTTCGCTGCCTCGCCAACCTTCTTCATTCTCCCTCTTTGTCATATTACTCTGGTCTCATGAATTACTTTGTATTTCAGGTGGACACCATATCCCTTTTATAAGAACACATTGGTTTTTGAGTTTTTCCTTGTTATCTAGCAATATAAAATTGCTCTGGATCATTTTATTTTCTTTTTCCTAAATCTGGTTTCAGCCATTTCTCAAGGAGTCCTGTTCCTTGTTAATGGATTTTCACATCAAAATCTAGGCAATGAATATGCTCATTGCAACTAGCTGTCATTCTTGTCTTTTCAGTGGACAAAGACTCTATCTATCTAATATATAGTCTATATAGTTTGAATATATATTCCAGAAATCATATATTCAGGGCCTCCCTGGTGGTGCAGCGGTTAAGCTCTGCATTGTGAAGCTGTCGGCAGCAGCGACGCGAGTTCGCTGCCCGGCCGGGGAGAATCCCACATGACCTGGGAGACCTCTCCTGCCTCGCCCGCTGCTCCCCTCAGCAGTGTATTTCTGTCGATCTGCCTGTTCTGCTCCCCACACTGTTTCTGGTGAACCCTCTCACTGCCCCATGCTTCTGGCCTGTACCCCAGCCTGTATGCATAAATAAATAAATCTTTAAAAAAATATATCATATATTCATATTTAATGTTTTTTAAGTTATTTTTTATTTCATCTTTTCACTTATATAAAATCTTGATTACTAATAACTATATCAAGTTATTTGCTTTTTCCTACAATATTTATGTGTGGTTTCAAAATTATGAACATTACTAATAACCAATAAACACTAACTTTTAGATTCTATTGATTTTTTTTTTTTTTTTTTTACTTTATAGTATATCCCACTAAGGAGTAATCAGCCAGAGTCCTGACAATCAAAATTTACTTCAGTCAATTCTTTTCCTTGGGTGCTGGTTTTATCAATATTTTCTAGGATATAAGTAGGTTTATTTGTGTTGTTTTTTTTAATTCTGATTTTGAATTTGGAAACCCTTTTCATTAATTTAATTTTACAAGTATGTAAGTCATTCACATGCTTCCTATATTTGTTCCTTACCAGTCTCACCCCTCTCTCTTACAGGTTTCATTAATTTCTGCTTTATCCTTCCTGTGCTTCTTTTTACTGTCTCCCCCCCACCCCCACTCCTGAGTGAAGGATACATGACTACATTACCTTTTGTAACCTGTTTCTTTCACTTAACAGCATACCCTAAAAGTTACTCCAAATCCGTTCATAAAGAGATTCCTCATTCTTTTTCATGTGTCACCAGGTATTTTCAAAGGCATATTTATGAAATAAGACTTCAGGAAACAAAAAAACAGTAAGTATCTGACACTATAATGGAAGGTTTTGAAGTTGGAAACAGACTTAGAGATCAAGTGAGACCACATCTTCACTATATTGTAGAAATAGACTCGGGTAAGACGACTTCCCCCATCTGGTAGATGCTGGCCTGTTACCCTTCAGGACTAAGAACAAATCCTAGCTACTAGGAGTGGTGCCAGATCGAGAGCTTCTCCAGGCCCTCTCAACCAGACTACCATGGGCTGGAAAGAGCTGCCTCCACAAAGATCCCTCTCCTCTCCTAGAAGATCCTGACTCCAAACACATGCTAAGGTGGGGGTATGAAGTCCAGCCCCCTCGTTCCAGCTCAGGACAACTCCAAAGTGCCCGTCCAGCTCCAGAAACCCCGTGAGATTGGCTGAGCCCTTCTGTGACTACATGCCAGCCCAACCTCACCCTCTGTGCCAGTGCTGCTTTCTTCCTTCCAGGTGTTAATCCCAAGGGCATGCTCTAGTTAACCTACTATACACTGATCTTCCTCTCAAGGTCTGCCTCCTGGGAAACCCAACCTGAGACATCCAGTTATAAGGAGAATCAAAACTAGACATGGAATCTTCTGACGATCAACCTACTTATTGTACTGTATGTACCACCTTTCAGTTCCTTATTGATGTACTTCACTATTAAGAACTCTGGTGTCACTAGTCAAAGTTTCTGGGCCAAAACATTTCTGTCTTTAGAGTTACTTGCCCTTGAAGATAATACTTTATTTTTGTTTTATTAAAAACACAATGTAATCCCAGTATCAACTAAGATCTCTGAACCCTTTGTCCAATCTGAGTAAGATTGATTTGAAAATCCATTCCATGCTCTGTTGAAATCCAGAGCTTTCTACAAGATTTCTGAACACTCTCAGAGAACTTATATTCTTAGAAAAATTCTGGCTCTAGCTCCTGTTTCTTTATGTGACAGAACAGAATATGCTTCTTCTGGGAAAAATATCCCCCTCTTTTGGGTAGCAAATTTTCCTCCATTCCTTTTCACACTTTAATATGTGATCCAAATAAGAATGGCTATATTTTCATTTACCATGGACATAAGAGATCTGGTCCAAGTCAATTAGAATCTTTTCTGGGGACTGTAAAAATTAAAATTAAAGAAATTGATCTTTTCTTATCTTCCAAGATGGGATCCTAGAAGCAACTGGTAGACACATCCCCAGGTGAGTGCATTTATCTGTACTAGGAAGACATAAGGTCAACATAAAATGATCAAAAGAGATTTGATGGTGTTTGAGTTTCTACATACCATAATCTCTGAGGTGGCCTGTACCGTCACCTTTTCCACAGTGTGAACTGAAAATGACATAATTGTCATTGAAGAATGCAAAATTGCCTCCCCAAAGATGATGATAAGTGGCAATAATTGTAGTGCAAAAGCAACGTAGAATTAGAAAATAACACATTTTGAACACGACACAATAGTGTTCCCTTCAGCGGCAAGTATACTACAACTGGAATGAGACAGAGATGAGCATGGCCCCTGCACAAGGGTGACCAGCATGTTCCTAAAGTGTCTATTAAGTTTTTAATACCTGATGGGGGAATCCCACTATGATCTTAATTTTAAAAAATTAATTGAACTAAATTAAGAAAAAAAGAAAACTACACAACAGTCAGAGAGGAGAGTCATATTACAAATTTCTACCAGGTTCCATATTGCATGTAGGTCGTTGAAGATGCGATCTGTGCCTGGAGACCACCTCCTCCTCCCCATTCCATCCCTGCCCTTCACCCACCAACAACTCATTTGATGCCCAAATAGGTTCCGGTCTCTCCTCCAGAAGCGCTTCCCACAGAACAGAATGTCCTGTCTCCCCTACCTAATCTCCAACCCCACAAACCACTGTAAGTGCAGTGGGGGAGCGTGGGGACTGCCTTTGCTAAATGCTTATTTAAACGACTTCAAAAAGGTGGGAAGGTTTGTATTTTCTGTGCCCTACATAACAGTGACCTTTGGGTTAGCAGGATAGCTTTAAAATGGTTGTCTACAAGTTAGTTTCATCAAACAATCACAAATCTACAATAACCTGCCTAGGGCTTTGGAAAGTGGAGGTTTTATCCTTTAAAACCCATTGGTACTGCTTTTGCTTTCCTTTCCTAAAAAGATAAAAATATTGAGCTTAGCCTTCAATGCCAAAGGAAGGAGACTCTTGTTTTAGTGGAATTTATTTGTAAAATCATTCTTCTGTTCGGATCCTAGGTGGAGTGATTTGCTAAAATTATGGCATATGAGTTAAGACAGTCAAGTCTTCTGACTTCAACCTTCCCTTCCCTCTGCCCTAGCCCCATATTTAGTCTCTCAAAAGTGCTGTTCAAAAGTGGCTCCATCAAAGCCCCCCCCCCCATACTGGGGTTATGCAGCCCCTCCAGATGAAGCATCCTATGGCCAACATACCTGGGCTTCTCCCGGACAGGGTGTGACTCCGGCTGGGCAGGTCAGCTCTGGAATCTTGAGTTGGGCATTTTCCCAGTGATGAGACCTCAAAATCCCCTGAGATTTGAGATGAAATGTTGACTACTGCCTGCAGAGAGATCTTAAAGAAATAGAAAACAGCACTTTAACCACCAAACATTATATTATAATATTAACTTTGACAACTTAAATTCTATGAGCTCCAATTTCTATATCCATAAATGAGGAAATATAACACCTACCTCACACAGGTGTTTTGCTCAGGGAATGCTGATTGAGTAAGTGAATCACGGAACTAATTAATTTGCTGAGCAGATGAGTCAGAGGTCTTGGTTATAAGCATAGAAACACTGTGATTAACTTAAGCAGAAAGGGAGTCTATAAGCAAAATAACAAGAAGCTCACAGAATTGGCCAGAAGCAGCAGAGAGGCCAGCCCCAGGCTGAGGGCTGCAACCAAGGCAGCAGGGTGACAGTCAGGTCTTGCCACAGAAACATCCCTTAGGTGGCAGCTGCCACACCCTGCCCCCCAGACATGCCCTCCGTGGCTGGGCCTCAACCTGAGCCACTCCGCTCACCTAGGGCAACTCTCCTGTTGAAGAAAATGGAAATTGAGCCCAGTCTGCATTTCTGGGTCTCCTCACTTCACCATCCAAGGTTTGAAAAATGTCTGAATCTAACTACGTGAAGAAATTACTATAATTTTGAAATGGCCTTTTCTTTCCCTACCTGAGGAATTAGTTTCAAATTTAGTTTTCACCTGTATCCCTGCTTTTGCCAAGGACTCGTGTCCCTTTATAGATTAAAACAGTCAAGGAAAGAAAAAAAAAAAAAGGATTGACGGATGGATAAACAGATGGACAGGCAGAGAAATAATGTATTCTTTCTTTTTTCTTTTTTTTAAAAATTATTTATTTATGCATACAAGAATTGGGGTATAGGCCAGAGGTGGGGGTGGTGGTGAGAGGATTCACCAGAGACAGAGTGGGGAGCAGAACAGGCGGATCCACTGAAATACACTGCTGAGGCGAGCAGGTAAGACAGGAGAGGTCTGCTGCGCCATGTGGGAATCTCCCTGGCCGGGGATCAAACTCATGTTTCAGTGTCTGCAGATAGCTTCATAGGCTGAGACTTAACCCATTGTACTACTAGGAAGGCCCCTATTTTTTCTTTTTTAATAACCAAAGGAAAATGTCCCTTGCCTCTAAATTAAGCAGGTGAGGATATTTCGACAATGACTTTCACTTTAAGCTGCTGGAACCAAGATTTGGAGGAAAAATGTGATAAATGATACAGTTTTAATTTCCCTTTTCATATCAGGATTTTATCAAGACAAATGTTATCTGGCAAGACTCTCATGCAAAAGATTTCCATTTGGATTTTATATGAAAGGTGTTACATAAGATAGTAGACAGTATCACCAGTTACAGTTGCACAAACACAAAAAGGCTTATGTGAATAAACTTCATGTGAAATCGTTTCTGGAGACAAATTGTGTCTCAGAAATGTTTCTGCCTGCCACACTAGAGAAGAAGCCACGTGCTTTGTCTCCTCTGGGTCCACCCCAGATACAGCCTGCAGAGTCTGCATGCACACAGGGGCCCCCAATGGGTGTCCTCTACCATGTCAGATGTGGTAAAGTGAGGTTGGGCGTGGAGTGCTCGTTCAGGAATGGACAAACCAGTCTCTGAATGTGTTCCACGGCCCTGAAGGTCTTTGGGGGGAGTCAGGTTAGACAGCAGGCCAGGAGGGGCCGTCTGGCATTTTGTTTTGGAAGGCTTAAACCTGCCCCCACAACAGCCTGGTGTCGGCAGCTGGAGGAATATCTGCAGATGGCAATGCTTGCTTTTTTCCTCTTTCTGGAAGAAGCTCAGAAGCTGTTCCAACTCCACTACAGTCATAGCGCCTCCATTACCTGGGAGGCAACCTTCCAGCCACGATGTGATGTTTGTCAGAAACTACATTGCAAGGGTGGGAATCATAACTTGTTGCATTTTACAGAGGAGAGTTGGAGGAGGCACTTAGAGCCTGTAAACAGCAGTGAATGTGAATGCTTATAAAAGTGTCCCAAATGCTGGAAACCTCAACTCCATTCCAACAGATCTGAAACAGGTTTTTTTCCATTTTAGGAAGAAATCAAAATAAAGACAAAAGTAAAATTAGGTTAGTAAGATGAAGTGTGACGTCAAAGTGGTTTTCCAAAAATACATGCCCCAGGATTCTGCACCAGCTGGATGAGCCCTGCAAGACCAAGCCACTGTGCAGAAGACCGGCTTAGGCTGAGGCAGACGGTGCTGACCCAGCTCAGGAGAGGAATGGCTGAGGCCTGGCCGACAGGGAAGGGCCAGGTTTTCTCACACTCCTTTCCCATGGACTAAACTACTTTCTTGAGGCTCTATACAACTCATCACTCTGTCCCCCGATTGTAGCTCCTCCTTCCCCCACATGGAAGCATCTCTCTCCAAGGTCCCTCTGAGTTCCCAGAACACTCTTCACATCTTTATTTAGTCCAGTAGAGTGAAAGGCTTTGGCTCTTACTAAAGAAACATCAGTCAGGCAAGTAGGTAGGAAAGATGATAACAAAGTGTGTATGCACCCCCAATTTTTTGTGTGAGACAGAGTTGGGGTGGGGGAGATAAAGGAGGAGGGACGTCTTACCTCGTAATTAGATTGTTCTTAAGAACAGACCTGAAAGTAGAATTATTTTGCTTATATCAGAGGACGTAAGTGGAGGGTGGATAGGGGTAGCCCACCCCTCTTCATCTTCCCATCCCCCCTACTCACCCCACTTCCCTTAACTCTACCTAATCCTTCCGTGGCAAGATGCCCGGTAACAGTCTCTGGTCCCATCCACACTCACCATGGCCCTCCCCACCCCACAGAACCCCACAGCCAGTCTAAGTCTGGTGCCCTTCAGGGAAGGTGGTTTTCACCTGGTGTGGTGGAAGGAACAAGCCAAGGGTGTGGGGAGGAGTGAGGATGAGGGGCTTGCGACAGGTCCTGGCAGAGATGAGTGCCAGCAAGCCAAGAGGGAATTAGAATTCCTGGGTATGTTCCAGGGAAACTCAGTCCTGGGAGCTAAATAGGAGACAGAAGGCAGCCAGAGGCTAGAAAACAAGAAATGAGATCTGCAAAGTTTGTCTTCAATTTGCTAGCAATAATAATGTCCCCGAGACTAACATCTGGGTAACAGAGCTCTCTCTCTCTCTCTCTCTCTCTCTTTCTCTCTCTCTCTCTCTCTCTCTCTCTCTCTCTCTCTCTCTCTCTCTCTCTCTCTCTCTCTCTCACACACACACACACACACACAGAGAGAGAGAGAGAGAGACACAGAGACACACACAGAGACACAAACAGCATTCAACTCTTACACCAACTTGATAACATATACAATAATTATATCAAGTTTTACAGATCTAGAAACCCTCCACTAGATAAAGGACTTCTCCAAATGAGGCTTGAGTCTTCTGCCCACACAAATGATGCTGATGATAAAATAACCCACAAACTTTAGTAATTATTTCAGATGCTAAAGAATTACTAAGAGAAAAAATAGATATAAAGGAAAAAAAGACATACCCATATAAAAGCAATCCCAGTTAAATCCCCCAGTGGGAATTAATAATTGTGAAACTGCGATAATGGCTATCATGAACAATGTCTGATTAATAAATTTCTCACAAGTTTTATTTGATTATTATAATCTAATAAGCTCTATATACTTATGATATTTTCTCACATAATGCACTTCATGGTGTCTGCTCAGAATATTCTTATATTCTTTAGGAGAGTAAGGTAATTGATTATTTCATAAGGCTTCATGGACTCAGAGTACTTCACAAGATGAGATAGAAAGCAAATGTAAGGATATAATCTTTGCTCCAAATTGACCCTGCATTCCAAATAAGAACAATAGTATTATATCGATCAAATTGGCGTCTTTATAATTTTGTTTTCAATTCCCAAGAGGGAGACTCTCGGCACACAAAAAAATGGGGGAGTAGGGAGGGTGGTCAGGACTTAATTTATGTACACTGCCACCAGGTGGAGATAGAGTGCCACAGGTTGGGAAGTCTGAAAGGTGAAGGGGAGCATTTGCTAAAATTATGGATTATTGTTCTAGCTCAAACTCTACAGATTTATAGTCAATTTTTTTCTACTTCTTACTTATTAGAAACATTTGCTGAAATAGCAAAATGCAAGTGATCTGTAAACTAACATTTTAAATTGTTCTCTAGAAGGTTTTACAAATGAAAAGTATCTACATCTTTCCCTTCAACCTCTTCTTTTTTCTCACAATGCCTTCATAAAAAGTATTACTCATCTTTCTATAGGGGGCTCTTAATGTAAACCCCCCCCCCAAATCTCTGAACTGTATTTGACAAAAATTTCAAAGCTCAGTTTTGGGCTTTGACCCTTTCTTTCTCTCAGCCAGGGTAAGAAAGAATGGGAAGGGAATTTGAATGATAATGGGGCAGGAGGACTGTGACCAAACATGACCAACTGTCCTGATTTATCCAATACTGTCCTGGTTTCAGCGCTGATATTCCCATGACCACATCTGGGAAAATCTCCTTAGTCCCAAAAAAACCAAAAGAAAAATATAACTTCCCTTTCTAGACTCTAACTCTGTGAAAAGTGATAACCCTGAAGCCATATTAAAATAGGGTCAAAGAATGCCACTGCAGAAAAGATGGCTTTATTGTCCTCTTTAAACAAGATCTGACCCTTGGGCTACACCAAACCACCAAGAAGCCAACAAGAAGGAGAATATCTTATTTGAAGACTGATGAGAACTTTTGCCTACTTTTACTTTGTGACCCTCCATCTGAACATCTTTACCTTGTGACTCCTTCATCTGACCATTACTCATCCTTCTCTCCCTTTCTATAGAGGCCCCGCACCTGGGGCCCTCCTCAGGACATGTTTTGGGTTTCTAATCTGAACCTGTGCTCCCCAAAATGCAATTCTCTCCCCTGCTCAAATTAAGTGCATTTCGGCTTTCTACTAACTGCTGTTTTCTTATTAAAGGTTAACAACTCCAAGGGTGTCACTTCTCACGAGGGAAAAGATAAGGCAAAGCCTCATCCTCTGATGAACCCCACAAATCCCATGTAGAGAAACCCTCCTTTAGTGTGAGTCTTCGCTGCTAGGTTAGGGATGTATTTTATATTTTACAGATGTCCAGTCTCTGTGTAACTGTGTGAAGCCGTGGCATGCTGCAGGTAGGTCAATCACGGCAAGCCCACAGACAGGGCCTTTCAGAGGTCTCTCCATTCCTCAACCTCTGAGGCTGAGGCCTGAGGCCGCTGATGAGGCTGCCCTGCTGGGTTGAAGGAAGACAATAAGGAAACCAGTCCCAGTTACCAGGATAGGCCGCCTCTGGAGCAAAGACTAGAGGCTCCCTGAAGAATATATTTAGCTGGGCTCTGTTAATAGCTGACCCCTTGGATCCCCTCAGGAACGCAACAGGGAGGATTCTTGACAGTGAGTCAGGAATGAAATAACACGGACAGGCTTATAACTTGAAAAGAAGACTATCTTTAAGGAAATGATCTAAAAAAAGCATGACTCCACAAAGACTGGATGAAAATGTTACCGTTCATTTGTGAATTGCTTTCCTGAGCTGTTCATATTCATTCTGTTCATTTCCTGTATCCTTTCCTGTAAGTGGTTCAATCGTAATTTAGCTTTTCTTTAAGAGAAGTGTTCTTTGTCCGGCTGGTGTTCTCAGGCACACAGCACTAAGAAATCCTGCTCGGTACACCTGTCACCTGCCAGCGCCTACTAATGACGAAACCAACAGGTCGTGGTGATGTTCTTAAAAACCAAGAGCTGGTAAGAATTACCTCCAAACTCGCCAAACAATAAATCAGAGATGCTGGCGGGGAGACGTGTGACCGTGGGGTGGCAGAGCTGGCTTGCCCCAGGCCCCGGCGGGTGCAGACAGCTAACAGGCGACACAAAGGCACAAACACTATTAGAACAACACATTTATTTATTGAATCTGAGGCTGGAGCACTGAAGATAACTGAGAAATATGGTCGTGTTCCTAACTTGACAATGAATAAGCAAGCTCTCATTTACAATTGCACGGGTGTGAGACTGCCATATGTTATGTAAATAGCTGAAGGTCCCTTTAAGAAAAGAAATGGCGTGAACAGAAAGTCCTTTCGTCTTACTGACAAGGCCTACCTAGATCTTCGGAGAATAAATGAAGTCACCTGGCTAGAGCTGCCAGATAAAACACAGGGCACCCAATTACATTTAAATTCCAGAAAATAACAAAAACATTTAGTGTATCTGAACTATTGCACAGGATAAAAATTACTTAAAGTACTATCTGTTGTTTATCTGAAGTTCAAAGTTAACTGGGGGCTCTGTATTTGAAAAGCAGCCAGTAGAGTGAAGAAGAAATGCTGGATTCCACAACAGAAGTTCCTGTGAGCCCTCCAGAAAGCGTCAACATTTTTCGGCTCCTCTTGCTGCTGCAGGAGTGATGATAAGGCACTGAAAAATTGTTTATTGTCTGTCTCAGGACACATAATGTTCCTTTTTGTTTTATTTTATGTGAGTGTGTGGGTCAGTAGCTGCTATTACAGCTACTTTTTACTTTTATTTTTTTAATTGTCTATTTTTATTGCAGTAACATTGGTTTAAAGCACTATATATGTCTGGGTGGGTCTAGGTATACACTTGTTCAGATGTCTGTTACCACACCCACCACCAAAGCACCAATGATCCTGCACCACAGTCCTCTAGGGCCCCTCCCCTCTCTACTTCCTACCTCCAAGCTCCGCCTCCGGCAGCCTCAATTCTGCAGTCAGATTTCTAAGGTTTGTTTTGGTTTAGTTTTGTCTGTTCCTTTATTTTGTTTCTTGATATTCCACATACAAGTGAAATCATTTGGAATTTGTCTTTCTCCTTCTCCTTACTTCAGTTAGCATAATCCCTTCCAGTTTCATCCTTGTCCCAAATGGCAAAGATGCATCTATTCTGTATAGCTGAGTGGAGACAGCCAGCTCACTGTGTATCTATACTATATCTTCATTCACTCATCTTTTGCTGAGCAGCTAGGTTGTTTCCATAGCTTGGCAATTGTAGATAGTTCTATAATGTTCCCTTCTAAGTGGTAGAAGTGCTCTTTCCAAAGAGGCCAGCAAATTCTTGCAATTTAAGAGCCAGTCAAATGAAAGTGAAGGGAAATGATGGGAGGGGAGGGGTGTTATAAACCCATAAAAGGAGAGTGGGGTATACAGGAAATGCTGCAGCTGGTTTCTGGAAGGTGAAGAGCAGGTGGGTGGAGGAGAGCTAACAGCTCTCCAAGCAAGCCAGAGAAGTTTGTGGGGGCTTAGGTTTAGGGAGGCCAGGAATGCCCAAGGGAAGGGAGAGGGGTTTGTTTGGAGGTGTGTACTTTGAAGAGTAGAAACCTAGTGTTCCTGGGTGTCCTTGAGCAAGGAGCCCAGAGGATTGTTCTCTGCAGAAATGGAAGGCAGAGGCACGCTTCTTGGGGACTCCAGGGACAGCAGGGGACAGAAGCAAGTCAGTGGGCTGATAACAGCAGCAGCAGTTGGAAGTCTGCAAATGGAGGGACTGTAGCCCAGAATCGTCCTGTGCTCTGAACACAAACTGAAGGCCCTGCCCTGCCCTCAGACCAGGAGAAGACATTGGCCCCCAGAATAAGGGCAAAGCCTCAGAGCATGACCCCATGTGTCACCTGCCGTTCGCCCCAATACACAAATAACACAAAGTTTTCACTCAACTCATTTATACCATAACCTTGAATTTAGACAGACAACTAAGGATCATCAACTAAGGATCATTCCCAGACTTCCTCAAAAGCCCCTCCCACTGAAAGAGACCAAAATACAAAGAAAAAAAGAAACTAGATAAATAGGTAACAATGTCAGATATAGGAGAAATTATTTATAAACTTTTCATTTTCTCAAATATGTAAGAAAAGATTATCGGGCCTCCCCGGTGGCGCAGCGGTTAAGCGCTGCGCTGTGGAGCTGTTGGCAGCAGCGACGCGAGTTCGACGCCCGGCCGGGGAGAATCCCACATGGCGCGGCAGACCTCTTCTGCCTTGCCCGCTGCTCCCCTCAGCAGTGTATTTATGATCTGCCTGTTCTGCTACCTGCTCTGTCTCCGGTGAACCCTCTCGCTGCCCCACACCTCTGGCCCGTACCCCAACTTGTATGTACAAATAAAAAAATAAATCTTTAAAAATAAATAAATAAATAAATAAATAAAAAAAAAAAGATTATCTATTCTTCCTCTCCAAAAGGAACAGACTAGGAATAAAATAAACACCTGAAGAACAAAATAATCTTAGAAATTTTAGACATGATACCAAAATAAAGCCTCAGTAGAAGGTTTAGCATATAAAGAGAGGAACTCTCCTAAAATAGAACAGAAATGCAAAGATATGGAAACTATGGCAGAAAACATAAAAGAGAATCCATTCAGGAAGACCAACATTCACAAGAGAGACATTTCAGAAAACAGAAGGAAGGAAACTATGGAAAAATGATAATGAAAAATTCACAGAATTGAATGAAAGCTAAACTTTATTGGGTATGTACCATGTGCTTTGTAAGTATTAATTCATTTAATCTTTCAATAACAACCCTGAGGTAGTTGTTGTTATTATTATTATTATTACCTTCATTTTACAGATAAGGAAACTGAAGTTCAGAGGGATGAAGTAACTTGCCAATGCCCTCTGGCCATCAGGACCAGGACCAGGATTCAAACCTAGAGTCCAGATCCAGAGCCCAAGTTCTTAAACTCGATGTGTCTTAGTCTGAACACTCTAAGAAACTGAACCAAAGGAAGAAATTTGCAAACCAAAGGAAAGTTTGCTTGTTAACCCTTCATTGGGGAGCACAAATGAGGGAAAGAGGGAAGAAAGCAGGGATGGAAGGAACAAAAAGAGAGGGTGCTCCGCGCTGGCCAGGGATTCATAACCCGTGCAGCTGATTGCTTTTCAGCTTCGTGACAGTCCCACCAGGAGGAAGTGGGAGATTGGTCTCCTGGCTCCCATTTCTGTTGGTCAAATGTGCCCAGGAGGATTTCAACCCTCCCTCTTCTTGGCTGTTCCATCTGGTCCTTCCAGGGGCCAGCAAGGAAGCCAGATCCCATTGCAGCAGTGGCAGCATAGCACCCAGGCAAGTGGGCACAGGTCAGTAGCACTCCCACTGGCTGGCATGTCTGCTGTCTAGAACCTTCTGAGGTGGGGGATAACAGGCATATGTAAGTATTGAGTGGACTCACAGAAACTCAGGCCTCAGTGGGAACAGGGAATCCCTCTGTCAGGAGGTAAAAGACAGATGGCACGGGGCAGGAGGTAGGGTCTGGTTGAGTCAAGCCTGTGAGTGGTAGAAAAGATGGGAGCAGCTGCCACTGAAGCCTGGCCAGCCAAGCAGGTGGTGATAGAAAGCGAACTCAGCAGGGGTAGAAACTTCCCCTCCACTGCCTTAAAGAACTTGGTAGCAGTGCCAGGGGCCTCGTTCCTGAAGGGCCTTCAGTAAAAGGCAGTCAGACCAAATGGGGCGGCACATCACCAGATACAGCACACTTTCCTACGCTCAGCCCATGGAACTGAATTCTGATGATGACTTCATCAACATTGCAAAAACGTATACTGAGTTGCCGCCACGTACCAGGCACTATTCTAAATGTTAGTTTTACATGATTTATTTTACTCCTCACAGCAATGCCATGAGGCTCTTCATGATTTCACAGACAAAAGCACCGGCACAGAAAGAGATAGTAACTTACTCAGCACCATGGCTGGTCACCGGTGGCTTTGAATCTGGGCCTCTGACACTGGTGCTAGTGCACTTAACTATCAAATGGCCACCATATAATAACCAAACAAACGAAAAAGACCTCTCAAGACATGCACAGTTATAACATCAGAAATAAAGAGATGATTTGAAAAGCTTCTAGGGGAACAAATCACAACAGAATGAGAATCAGAATGGTGTTAGTCTTTTCAACAATGATACCAACAGCCAGAAAACAGTGGAGCAACAACTTCAAAATATTAAAGAAAACACATTTTCTATCCAGAATGTTACAGCTGGTCAAAGTGTTGATCAAGTATGAGCACAGAATAAAGATATTTTCAGACATGCTTAGAATCAGAAAATTGACACCCCTTTCTTAGAGAGTGACTGGAGGATCTGTGTTGGCAAGACAAAGTTCAGCAAGAAAGAGGAAAACATGGCAGTCTGGGAACAGCAAATGCAACCCAAAAAGCTGTTAAGAGAAGATCCCAAGTTGATAATTGTCAAAGGACCTGAGAGCCAACAACATCCAGGGGAGCAGGAAGAGGGGGTGCTTTAGGAAGGAGCATCCAGGAAAAAAATGGACCCAATAGAAAGGGTGAGAAGATGGATGAGATGATGGAACATCTGGAATGAAGACGCAAATTGTTAATTCAGTGACAGCATTTGAATAGGGTCTGCAGTGACCAAAATTTACATTGTCATAATGTTATAACCACTGACTATTGATATGATTAAAAGAATGATAACATTTAAGGAAGAGGATGAGGAAGGAGGCTTGGAGATATTAAATCTTCACCTCCTATAACATTTATAACTTTAAAAACTGCAGTATTTGAGGGCACATTATTAAACCTGTGAAGGTAACTACGGGAAAAAGCAGCTCAAAGTTTAAAGCAGCTCCTGTTGGCAAGAGACTGGCAGCTGGTATAGGGCTGCACAGGGAATTACTGTTTTGTATTATAAATCTTTTTTAGCACTATTTGCTTTCTTAATTATGTATATAATTAGATTTTTTTCAAACACATAAAATATTTTTAAGAGACAAGCCCATGAGGGGTTCATGCAGTTATGAACACAGACTCACGAATTCCCACATTCTTTTCACAGTTCTGCTCCTTGGCCCTTGACCTACTCTTATGAATTCCCACACTTGCTTCTCACCTATGTCTCTGTTTGCACTCCATTTCTGGCTGGTAACGTCTGGTTTCCCTTCTCACATCCTTCATCCACAAAGTTCACTTGCTGTCTTTGCCTTGGATAGCTCGGACTTTCTCTCCTCTCCTCGCCCTTCCCCCCAGCTCATCCAAGTGACTCTAAAGTGTAACTTTAATCCAACAATTTTAAGAAATAATCGGTTGTAACTTTGACCAAATCACCTCACTTCTCAGAGTTTCCTAGTCTGTAAAGTGAGAGATTGAGTCTAGATGATCTTTAATCTCCTTTTACCTCCAATGTCGTGTGATTTATATCCTGATTATAAGACTGAGTTGGCAGAGGTGTATAAAAATAATCACCATTGAAGTGATGTCATCTAGTCTATGAGTAAAGAAAATAATTCTTTGAAGATCCATAGTGGGTTCCATTCAGTTTAAAAAGGAATTTGAAACTCTGCATCTGAACCTAAAGAATCAATCATCCAGACCTGTGTGGAGCTAGTAGAAAACTTAAATGGAGAAGAGAACAAGTGTTCCAAAGCCATTGAATTAGTTAGACTTGATCAAACTTCTCTTATGAGAGAGATATTCAAACCCAGACATAATAATAGTTCAGGTGACCTCTTAACACCAGAGGGAATTTGGTTTTAAATCTCTTAACCTCTTGGGAGAGGTAAAAGGTAGTTGGAAACAGATAAAGGTGGAGTCTGCCATTAAGAAGATGTGCCCAAGTGACAAAGGAAGGAAATAAGAGCTGAAAGATTACAGACCCTCCTAGGTAAGGGGGCAGGGTCTTATTATTATAGGCAAAGGCTATTTTTCTTTATCTCAAGGTATAGAGAACCAAATTATGTGAACTAATCCACTTGCCAGGTGGGTCTTAGAACCAAAAGAGAAATAATGACATGCATTTATAATTACCTGCAGGGACAACATAAACACCAAGTTTAAATACCTTCTAGAGTTAAGGAGGAAAACCTTTTAGATATGTGAGCTGCCAGAACCATGATGTCACTGAGTAAATTGGCCTTGACCGAGCCTTCTAATTGTGTCCCAGTGAAATGTACTGGGATCCAGGGATGTCAGTCCTTTTTATTTTTAATGATCTTTTAAGTATTTCACAAATCTATTAAGCAAATATCGTGTATCTTCAAGTCATCCCACACACAGACACGCGCACACTGAGAGGCAGAAGGGAGGGAGGGGAGGAGGGAAGGAAGGAAGGAAAGAAGGAAGGGTGACTTCCTGTGGAACACCAGCTTCTAGGCGGCCCAGCCATGTCCATTATGACCTGTCTTCCCGACAGAAAGTGAGCCGTTTTCACTGACACCCACGGCAAAAACCAAACACGTGCACTCAAGCAGACTTTCAGAACAGACCCCAGGGATACCAAAGGACAAATCCAGCAGGAATAATTAATCACCTGGGAAAACAGAACCTGAACCCGAGAGACAAAGCAGCTGACAAGAGGGGAATTCTATATGGAAAACTATTAGACATGGGTGTTAAACATCCCCACCGTCTGTGACAGGAGAATAAATCATGCTGCCGAAAGCAATTTGCAGGGAAGGGAAGGTTAAGGAGAACAGAACAGGAGAGCCAACAACACAGAAGGGGCTCTCAGGTGGAAACGGGATCTCACATCACCAGGGCCAGCACCCCGGCAACCTAGAGGGAAACTACCCTAAAGGCAGTTATGGTGAACCAAATCATGAAAAGTCTTAACAGAGACACTTCTCACAGAGCGCTGGGTGAGTGCCTGGCCAAGTGTTTTGTGAAGAGGAGAAGTGTGACCGTTCAGAGTCAAGGATATGACAGCCAAATAATTGCATGCCATTTTTTACCCTGATATAGAATAATATTTGCATTTTTGTGTGCTTCAAACAGGAAGGATGTGGCATTTGTGCTTTGTGTGTACTTTCAAAGTTAAATAAGAATCAACCTATACAATTATGAAAGGTCTTGTAATCTGCTCTGAGCTAGAGATCAATGTATGTGGATTTTTAGAGTCTAGACATTTGGGTCAGTTTATATGAAATGTTCAGGTTAGTTGATTCCAACCTTAGAGTCAGAAAGTAGGTTAGTGGTTGCCGAGGGTTGGAAAAATTTGGGGGAATGGGAATTACTTCAACAGGGTTTCTTGATGGGGTGATGTAAATTTCTAAAATGGATGGCTGGTGAGGGGTGCCCCTCTATGAACATACTGAAAGCCCTCAAACAATGCATGAGCAATGGTGAGGTGCACTATATGTGAATTACATTTCAATAAAGCTATTAAAGCAAAACCAAAAACCCTGGGTCAGTGTCTAAACTATGCCACTTAACTAGTAAAATGTCCTTGAAGAGGTTCCTTACCCTTGTATGTTTCCTCATGTACAAAATGACATGCGAGCACCAGCTCTCCCAGAGGTACCCCAGAGGTACACATGTGAGAGGGCCTCACACAGAGTCCTGCACAGGAGAGATGCAATAATGTCAGCTACCTGCCCTTCGTCCCAGCATGACCAATAAACAAAATCATTTGAAAGGTGAGATTGAGGGTTAGATTTTGGGGTTTTCAGTAGAGATCCCACAGACCTCCATAGAACCTCAAAAAGAGTCCCAGTGGCCTCTGGCTATTTCTGCCAAAAGTCCACCTAGAATGGCTGAGTTACCAGAGAATAGTTACCAGAGATATGGTATAGGTAGATCAGTGGTGTAGATCTGGAATAGTTACCAGAGATTCAGCTGCCCTGGCCTGCTAAAAACATTGCTGCTTTGCTTTTGGACTGAAACTACATGAATTCAGAAAGGTTATTTGCCAATCAAAAATTCAGCCTGGCAATTATAAAAGTCTTTGGTTAATTAACTCATTATGATTAAGTGCTATTCATTTGGGAGCCATAAATTTTTCATAACAAGGGGCTATGGAGTGAACTAACAAAAGGGGTCTTGGGCGGTAAGAGCCAAGTCATGGCCTCTAGGCTCCTTCCAGCTCTTGGTTCAGGTTGAGTTTTGCAGGAT
The DNA here is from genome assembly GCA_004024925.1 of Scalopus aquaticus. Classification (NCBI taxonomy): domain Eukaryota; kingdom Metazoa; phylum Chordata; class Mammalia; order Eulipotyphla; family Talpidae; genus Scalopus; species Scalopus aquaticus. Next base: position 1,520 of record PVIJ01010849.1, on the reverse strand, counting down.
GGGTGTTTGCCCTGACCAGGGAAGAAGGGCAGAGTAGGTGGCCAGAATGGGGGTATGAATGACAGCATGGAGCACAAGGAGTCTGGAGTGTGGGGAAGAGAAAGAAGTTCTAGGACTCATCTCTGGCTTCTTCTCAACTACTAAGACCTCATTTTTGGTTGCAGGACCCAGGACATGTTGAAAACCACTCCAAGGTAACCTTGTCATATTTAAAAAAAAAATCTACTCATTCCTGTCACTAAGGTTGCCTTTTATTTGGTGGCACAGTTGAGGTCAAAGCCATGGTGCCAGTCACCACTATTATAGAACAGACAGGCTTGATGTGGCAATTCTGTCCGCTAACTCAGCCCTTATGTAGCATTTTGAGTCTGCGGTGGCAGCTGCCAGGCTCAGCAGCAGTTATTGGCAGGGCAGAAGAGGAGCCACCTGGGGACATTGATTCCAGGTGGGGCTGATCCTGTTCGAGGTGGCCAGTGCCTGCGTCCAACGCACACGGCACGTGGGAGGTGGCCCCTTTCTAGACCCACGAGCTGTCCCTTTGTCTGTGTGTCAGCAGACAGAAAAAGACTCCTGTCTACAGAAGTTCAAAGCAAGAGAGGGGCTGACAGCTGTCTTCCGGGAGGCTTCTCAGCACAGCTGCAACTATCCACTTAGTGACTGCCTGTGGTCCGTGGTCTGCCCTTTGGTTAGAGCAGACACAAAGCGGACGGCTTGCCAGTCAGGTGACTGGTGCAGGAAGCCATTCTTCTCTCAGGGTGTATCTGGGAGAGAAGCCCACTGGCCATGGAATGGAATTTTGCGGTCCTGGGTTAGGACAGAGAGGCCATTGTCAAGACTATCGGGGAGGGCCATCCCCACAGGAGGAAAAGATGATGGTGAGTTAAATCTCCTGGCAGCACCACCAACCAGGACAATCTCACACAGACATTGCCCACCTTTGTGCTGTGGCCTCTTCTCTTTTTAGTTTCTGTGGTGACCATGCCCTTGTGATGGGTTGACATCTCCTGTCGTTCAATGCATTAAAATATTCAATCAAAGTAGTCAAAGCTCAGAGACTTGGAAGCAGGCTGTCTCTCAGATTCTGCCCATACCTGCTGGAATCTAGTTGGCCCCTCAAAAGAGAATTTATCTCCCTTTCACTTTGAGGGAGATCTCACTGCAACCTCATAGCAGACTAATATCGACTGCCAAGCATGATGTTGAATACCCGGCATGTACCAACTCATCTGATCCTCATATTGAAGGAATTCATATGGAACCACAAAAAACCCCGAATAGCTAAAGCTATCCTGACTAAAAAGAAGATGAATGGAGGGATTATACTCCCTGACTTCAAACTTTACTACAAAGCCATAATAATTAAAACAGCTTGGTACTGGAGCAAAAACAGACACATGGACCAATGGAACCGAATAGAAAACCCAGAAATAAAACCACATATTTATGGACAACTAATCTTCGACAAAGGAGCAAAGAATATGCAATGGAACAAGATTAGTTTGTTCAATAAATGGTGTTGG
>PVIJ01010848.1:0-57971 GCA_004024925.1 Scalopus aquaticus | reverse complement strand
GGGGAGGATAAGGGCACAAAATGGAAGAGAGGAGAATACAGGGGACCATGGAGATGGATCACGGGTGAATTGGTGGTGGGCTGCCCAAGGGGAATACAAAATGTAAAAGACATAAATAACAATAAAAAAAATTAAAAAAATTAAAAAAAAGTAATGGAAGGAAGCTACTTAAAATATGCAAAAATTTTAATTAAAAATGTTGGAATATTAAAAAAAAAAAAAGGGAAGCAAAAGTGAAAGGAACCAGGCCACATGAAAGGCTACCTCAGTGATGAGGTAATGCACTTTTCGAAGAATTATTGTAAGTCACTTCTTTGCAACATCAGTTAATAAAAAACTAATAAAATATTAATTGTAACTTTTAAAGACCTGAAATGAATACACAGCAAAGAATTATTTTCTCATATTACAAGCCTGGCAGTAATGGCCTCATTACCACCGTCAACTATAAAAAGACCAAATAAAGCACACACTTCCCAGGCTAAATTTTGAGTTAAAATTAAAGAAAGTAAACCTTTATATTTTTTATGTAGCTAAATTGTGGAATCAATATTCTGAAAGATGCAGAGAGGGGCATTCAAAAGCCATAAAACCTCCAATTTCCTAAAGAAAGAAAGATTACAAAATCCTCTTCAAAGTGTACAGCCAGGGCTTGGGGGAAGGAAGTCTTAAGAGCCTAATTATTGCTGCAAATAAAAAGCAAATGTGTTCTGTTTTTGTCCTTAGCTATCCTTCAGCATAAAAATTCTATTCTTAATTATAAAAGGAAAAATAAATCTTCCCCAATATTACCAATAAAGACATCTCTGGAATGTTGCTTGATAAGACTATCATATTAATGGCAAATGTACTTCAGAAAAAGAATTCTCTGGTAGGTAGCAATTGAAGAATAAGCTGTGAAGTCTTACATCCGTCATCCCCAGACAAAGAGAGCGTCCATACTAATGATCTTCAACCTCCCCCTCAATCTGCACACACATGCATACATGTGCGAGCACGTGCGCACACACACGCATGCGCACACACAAAACACACACACACAGAGTCTTCTTTGTTCCACCTTATTCTGTCCCGACACCTCATTGCTAGCTTCATCCATGGAGCTGCCCACGACCTCAGACTATTTCCAAAGAGTCCTCCTGTTCTACCTGTCCTGAAGAAGCGGGCCTCCCTTTATTTAATCTGTATAAAAATGTGAAGCAGGCCTCCCTTTATTGCTCCAGAGTAGGAGAACTCTGGAGAACACGGCAGTTCTCTTACTAGGTATAAAGCAAGCAGTTTGTGAAATTTAATTTCCTTATGGCTGTTGTTTTCTCTGATGCTTTCACATCGACACTACTGCAGTCAGAGCGAGTCTGACCTTAGGATGCATGAAGTGTTCCCAGAAATGGATAAAGCAGGAGAGGTGAGAGCTCAAAAGCAGCATTAGTGGGAAAAATTGAATTGCTAGGGGACCTTTCATAAATTACCACACTGAAAATTTAACAAAATATTAGTATCGTAGTTCATAAAGTAACTCTCTTCTTGTGGAGGAAACTGTCCGACAGGGCAGACCAGGCAGCGAGCAGACTGGAGCTCACGGTGCTGCGACCCGGCCACAGGCTGGGCCCAGCCTCCTCGCCGCCATGAGGCCTTCTCTGGCCGTCTCTGCACTGCTGGCTGCCTGCACACAGCCTGATTTTTTCCCCTGCCCTTTGTCAACATCTGCAAACTTATTTCACATCTCAGGTGTCTCCTCTGTCTCCTGCTGCTGGGACACAGGCCCCAGCTGCATGGAGCTGCTGCTTTGCTCAAGGATCTACCCCCTAGACCTGGAGTAGAAACTGGCAGAGAAACTGGCGGAACTTTTCTGGAATGAATGAATGATCTGGCGTGAGGACAAACAGCCAGGAGGCCCCGAGTCTGTGGGGCTGGCGAGGGCACAGGGGATGCAGCACGGCTGGGTGCCTGAGCGATGCCGGGTGAGGCCTCCTGTCTTCAGGCTCCAGGCCTGAGATGAGATGCTGCGTGGCATCTCATATTGTGAGGTTTCCAGAAATTCATGTAAACAAGCGTCCCCTAAATGAATGTTACCATTATCAATCACTCATTCCACAGGGAAGGAACGGGCACCCCCACAGGGCTGGCGCCATGCTGGGCGCTTGGGCCACGGATGCACCGAACAGGAGTGCAGGCCTCGACCCCCTCCAGGCCCTGCTGCTGAGGGGCAGGACAGACACAGCCCTATCTCAGGGCCGAGGGACACTCCACGGGCCAGCATCTCACTGCAGGGTCGTGTCAGCGTCTATAAGGCCCTGCCCGCCCCCACTCTGGTGTCACGTCCTGTCTTTAGTTTTTCTGTTTTAGTTTTCCTCTTAGATGTCCTTCTGCAAGATCCTCAGACACATGGATTTGTGCGACACCTGCCCTTCCAAGGGCCTTTGCTTTATTTCCTTGGAGACGGTCCTGGCACAATAAAACAATCAGATTGGACGAACAGGAGGACAGAAAAAAGGAGGACACAGTGACATGCAGATGTCTGCAGGGTGAGGCCGCAGTCTCCCTCTGGTCATGGGGCCGCCCTGCTCAGGGCTCAGAGAAGGCCCCACAAAGCAGAGGGGCTGGCCCAGTCCACCAGGAAGTGTCATCTCCAGTCAATCTTGTAGCCCTTCTTAAAATCGGATTTGAGAAAACATTTCTGTTCCCAACAGCTAAGCAAAGAAGTGTTAGGCATACTTCATACACAGACTCTTGCTGTAGACAAGAACATAAAAATAGTAAACATCTGTGAGGGAACAAAAATAAATATGTAAGATTGAGTTTTAGAGCCTCCCTGGTGGTGCAGCGGTTAAGCGCTGTGCTGTGGAGCTGTCGGCAGCAGCGATGCGGGTTCAACACCCAGCCAGGGAGATTCCCACATGGCGCAGCAGACCTCTCCTGCCTCGCCCGCTGCTCCCCTCAGCAGTGTATTTCCGTCAATCTGTCTGTTCTGCTCCCCGCTCTGTCTCTGGTGAACCCTCTCACCACCCCACGCCTCTGGCCTGTACCCCAGCTTGTATGTATAAATAAATAAATCTTAAAAAAAAAAAAAAAACTTGTTTAAAAAATAAAAAAAAGACTGGGTTTTAAAAATATACATAACTTTGTCGTAAGCATTTTAGCAGCATTTAGGTGAAAATGACAGGCATAGGAGAAAGTCACAGAAGGCCTGGAAGGTGGGCTATTCCACAGGCCTTCTTTTTAACATGGTGCACCAAGACAGCCAGATTGAGCAAACATTTAGAGCTAGTTAATGATGGAATTGAGGGAAAAATCTAGGGCTTCAAATCCCACGGCTCTTTGCAACGATGCATCGGAATAAAATGTGAAGTGACTGACTTCAAATACCCTCATCATCCAAAGCACACCCTGAGAGACTCTCATCCTGCCCCACGCTTAGCATCTACTCAGCGAGTGCGCCTCTCTCGCACAAAAGCAGACAGACGCACGGACACGAGACGGGAGGCGGTGTGCGCACCTGAGCCTGCGTACCTGAGCCTGCGTGTGTTCGGCTGGAGGGGACGAAGGTGGCGGGGCCCTGAGCTCCTGCACACAGGTCTCCACGAGGGCAGCATCCGCAAGACTGTAAGAAACAAAACAAGAAGACCTGTGGACGATCTGTTCACTTTTTATTAAAGATGAATAAATCCGAGTTTGAAGGCTGAAGGTAACCTTGAAGAGAACTCAAGAGGAAGGATTTTTATAAGTAAAGAAACGTTTGTAAGAATGAGTCCTGCAGTCCTTCAGAACACAGGAGAAGAGCTTATCAATAAATGTGGGAAGCAAAGAATTTAGAAGAAAAAAATATCCAAGGAGACCTTATCAAAAGCAGAATAAAATAGAATGAAGCCCTCTCAGAAGGAAAGCGAACAAGGAAAGGGCCTTGGAGGCTACATTCCTATTTAGAATAGGAAAAAAAATTTCCTAGGAAATATGTTCCCATTTAGAGAGTAAAAAAGAATCTAATGCAAAACAAAACGGGGCGGGGGGCAGGAAATGCAGCCAAATAAAAAGCCAGTACGGAAATATGAAGCCGGGCCACAAGCGTCTCCCACCCCCAAGCCTCAGCGCCCCAGGGAGGTGACTCTGCTTCTTGAGAGGCAAACACTTTCCTGAAGCCCCCTGTGGCAGCTACCGGGCCGGGGGCACCCACGCCCCACCCCCAGCAGTCCCCTCTCCAACTCCAGGGAGAAAGTGGCCAGGACAGACACATCAACGCCACCCACCACCAAGGGCACAGGGACACACAACAGAGCGACACAAAACAAGGAACCCCTCTTTCTTTTTAGACTGTCCCTAATATCTCCAACGAAAGAAAGCGCCTGTGACTTGCAGAGAGGGGGAAGGCTTCAAAGGCACAGACACACAGGCAGAGAAATGCTAATGAGCCTGCAGGTCACGGCTTGGCTGCATGGAGGCCGGAGGAGGAGAGAGGAGCTCCAGACACCCTCACACTTAACCCTCCCGAACCTTGAAACAGGTGAGCGATGACCCTGCAGAGATGAAAGTAACCTCCAGAGTCTGGACTATAATTAGACCTTAAGTCGCCGCCACTCAAGGTCTAAGGTCTTTTTCACTAGATTATATCACCCATGAAGAAATCAGAAAAATTCATGCAGAGGCTGATCACTATTAGATAAAAGAACCAAAGATGATACTTTCTAATAAGAAGTTTTGTTTTCCACAACTAAATAGCCCCAAGGAATTTTAAAAAATGGTATTTCAACCCATGGCTATTATTCTGCTACAAATAATGATATGACATGAATATAAATCCCAACACCTTTAGGATGAGTGGCTTAGGATGAGTGGCTAGTCCTTGAGCGTGGTAGAGGACAGATGATGTCCATAACCCTCTGAATGTAGAAAAAGGCAGGATTTGGGAGTCGGGGTCCTTAACGGCAAACAGAAAGCAGTAGGAGTACACGAGTAGGTCTCAAATAGAAGCTGTCCAGACCGTCCTGGCAAAAGCACAACCCGGCAGCTCAGTGAGTCCACAGAGGCAGAGATACTCCAATACACGGGATCCCACACCCCGCCACGTCCTGACACACCTGTGCGAGCCGGGCCGCTGCCCTGCCCCGGCACCCCTACCTGCAGAGCAGCTCCAGGAGACCGGCTTGTCTGAAGGCGCCTGCAGTGTCTCTTGGAGTCACGGCCAGGAGGCTGTCTAGGAGGCTGCAGACAGCGGACAGGAGAGCAGGGGTGACCAGCACACACGGCTGGGGCAGAGGGACCGACAGGGACGAGTCGTGCGGGAGCCGGGGTGACGCCGTCGCGTGCTCACCTGCTATGGACAAGAAGCCTAAGTGTCACCGCCACTCTGTGCCCGTGGCAGGGGCAGCGTTCACACGTTCTGATAATCCAAGCAAAGTTGCTGAAAATGCCAGAGCAGGCCGATGGAGGAATTCAACCTCAGGGATGCAAATGGTAGTTTTCTCTGTCGTTATAATTTCCACCTGCTTAGGTGTGCCTACAAAGATTAATTTCTGTCTGTGAGCTGTACGCCATGCTCTATCACTGTATTCTACTGTTCAGATTAGTTTCATCTTTAATGCTCTGAAGATTTCAAGTTCACCACCTTATGCAAATAGGGCCAGTTTTACTTCTTTAATTTTTGTACCTCTTGATGTCTCCTGCGTAATACCTACAATACGATATTCAACAGTCGCGTGTGTGAGGGAGAAATGTCTAATGCCGCCCTAAAGAGAAAGATGCTGACTTTAAGAAGGGAACACATTCAGGGGCCTCCCCGGTGGCGCAGCAGTTGAGTGCTGCGCTGTGGAGCTGTCGGCAGCGGCAACGCGAGTTCGACGCCCGGCCGGGGAGAATCCCACATGGTGCGGCAGACCTCTCCTGCCTCGCCCGCTGCTCCCCTCAGCAGTGTATTTCTGATCTGCCTGTTCTGCTACCCGCTCCGTCTCTGGTGAGCCCTCTCGCCGCCCCGCGCCTCTGGCCTGTACCCCAGCTTGTATGCATAAATAAAAAAAAAAAAAAAAGAAGGTAACACATTCTATCTTGTTAAGAAAACACGTCAGTTTCTACCTTTTTGTTTACTTCAAGAATGTTTTTCTTGGGCCCGGAGGTTTTCTAATAATACCCAGGGATCTTTATTTTATAAAACTTAGAAGCTAAATTTAAAAATGAAAAGTTGCAAGAGAAAATTCTTCTCATCAAAAAGATGTCATCCTACTCCATATCACTTTGGGGCATGATAATTCCCAGGCTAATCAGGAATTAACAGAATAGGCAGTAAAAAGGCTACCCAGCTTCTCTGGGAAATTGTGATAGACGTTCCAGCTGAGGGAACTAAAATCTCATTATCACACAAAAAAATCATATTTTACCTTTTACTGTTTTAAAGAGATGGAATTCAGGAAGATATCTAACAGCCACAAAAGAAAAACTGCCTGCCTTGAAGTTCATTGACAGTAATATATATTTAAAGCTTTCCAGGACTGGTCAAAGATTTGTGGGAGGCTTCAACAAAAAGGATTAACAAGTTTTTATGTCAAATACACACAGGAAAGTGATTTGTGTGAGCTAGTAACACCAAGCATGAATGCATATTCTAAGTGCAATCCTTGAAAACAACACGAATCCAAATCAACATTAATGCAAGCAAAATAACAAATGAAACACATATACTCTCAATCAAGCTGTTTGGAAAAAGAACAATTTAACATACTTTCAGGGATAAATGTTCATGAAATTATCAAATTTCATTCAAAGCTTTGTCCTGAGTTATTGCAACAGTCCGGTTTGCTCTTTTGTTAAGATGATCAAATGAGCACTTTCTACAATTAACCACTTTTATTTAGGGTTAACACAAATTACTAAAAGCCAAAATGCCCTGCCCTCCTTCCCCAGGCCCCCTGCCAGCGACCTCCAGTGCCTAGAAAGAAACTGCAGGAGGCCTCAGTGAACTGGGCCTGCCCAAAGGCTTTCTCTGCGCCTGTCTTGGGGCAGCGACCAGTGGGTGCCCTGGAACTAGACCCACTTCTGGCACCTGCTGTCACACAGCAGACAAAAGCACAGGACTTCCAGGCATACATGTGGTCTATATATACACTAGAATGCTAATGAGCTATAAAAATAAAAGAGCTCTTGCCATTTGCAGCAACATGGATGGAAATGGAGAGAATGGTGCTAAGTGAAATAAGTCAGAAGGAAAAAAACAATTTACCGGATGGTGTCACTTAAATGTGGAATACAGACAAATAAAGCCAAGGGTTAAACCAAACCAAACCAACAACAAACCCTTGGTTGACACTGGGTGGGCAGGGAGTGAAAATATACATTTGTAAAGGTTACATAGCCCCTAAAACAAATACGATGACATAAACCAACTTTACCTCAATAAATATAATTGGAGAAAATAAATGAAATAAATAATTAAAAACCAAAATAGAACATTGTTGAGGTAGCTATGGAACAAATAAAATTCAGAGTCAAGTCTTACTAAACAAGCATTTCTGAATTTTAGAAAGCATTTTTTCTGCTTCTACCTCTATGTAAAAATTACCTTCTTTTCAGTTAGCCTATTCCTTACAGGTTAGGAATTCAAAGCTATGGAATTAAAGCCTATATACTTTCTAGAATAAACAAAAGCTAAGTTGAAACCTTTAAAATATATAAAGTCTGAAGCATAATAGAGCTGGAAGCAAGTTTTAAATACAAAGAGTAAAGTTTATATATTGCCATTAATAAAAATAAATCCCAGGCCACTCATCCTAGATTTCTAATAAGAATGCAATATATTCTGTGTGCTCTAAAATAAAAACGCAGCCTTTGAAAGTTACTTATGACCAGATTCTCTTGACTTTCACTGTGGTAAGTGTGTTTTGCTAAAAGAGGGAGAAAAATGAAGTTAACTAAATACCTATCAGTTCCTCAATTCAAACTCCAGGTATCTCAGCTAAACTCATAAGGAATCCCACACCAATCATACTGCCTTCGTGGTGCAAACTTCCCGCTTATTAGTTGAGGGTAGTTTTTTTGTTAATTTCTGATATATTTATTATAATTTATTCTATCATGTTCTGTGAAATTTCATTTCATTCTTAGACATTTTGTTCTGTGACTTAATTATTTCTTATCTAGGCATTTATTTTCAAAATATCTGCCTGGACTGACTTGTCGCTTTTCTTTCTGGAAGCAGAATGTCTTCCTAAAAGAATACCTTGAGTCAGCCCTCCCTGGTGGCACAACAGGTTAAGTCTCAGCCTATGAAGCTATCCACAGCCACTGCAGCACGAGTTCAATCCCAGGCCAGGGAGCTTCCCACAGGGCACAGCAGACCTCCCCTGTCTCCCTGCTGCTCCCCTCAGCAGTACTTCAGTACTTCAGTTGATCTGCCTGTTCTGCTCCCCACTCTGTCTCTGGTCAATCCTCTCACCACCCTGCACCTCTGGCCTACACCCCAGCTCTTGTATGCATAAATAAATAAATCTTAAAAAAAAAAAAAAAAGAATACCTTGAGTCACAAACTGGTCGTGTGAGGCTTCGGCCGGGAGCATCACTGAGGCCACAAGGGGCTGAAATCCAACATTCCCTGACGAGGGTGTCACCTGCAAACCAGCAGAGGCAGGTGTTAATGCTACAGCCGAGAGGAAGCAGAAGCCATAAACACACAGGGTGTCGTTAAGCAAGAGTGTTTATCTACCAAAATTACACTAGTTGGTATAATTGGAAAACATTCTCTATCTTGAGAGTTATTACGGTTTTTGAAATTGCTTTTTCTACTTCTTCTTATGAGACCTGGTCGAGTTTATGCAAGTCATAACTCAAAAAAGCCAACTTTTGATTTGAAGCCCATTTAGGACTTGAAGGTCCCATTAGGTTCTCGTCTCTCTTATTGCCCAAATGCTAACAGGTTAAAATTTACTTTTTTGACTCTGATGTGTTCTAGCCATTTCACTGGCTTCATGCAACATGGCAACCCAGATTTCCCTCCTTTCACATTCTCCGCATTATCCATACCCTGAGATTTTCCATTTACATTCCCTTTATGATAAGAAAAATAAAACTGAGTTTTCCTTGAAGTATATACACTTCTAGCCTTATCACCTTCCTGGCATTATAGAAGGCATGGGATCCCCTTAATGTGGCCAGATTGATGGAACTGAAAATCACCTACCTAAAACTGATTCAATTTTGCTTATAAAAACTAAAATACCTAACGCCTTTTTCTTCAATAAATAAATAGACTTGATAACTAAAATAGCTTTCAAAATCCCACTTTATTATAAAGTAAGCAGTTGCAATTTTAGAGGCTATCCTTTGAAATAGAAGAAAAGAGCAAAGTCATTTACCATATCAAAGTACATTTTGAATTAAAAAAATTTTCTGTCATGGAAACAAAATGCAGCACTGCCCCACTATTTCCTTTGCATTCTGGCTTATGGAAGCAAAAGAGTTCATTGGACACTCTGACTTTATTGAAAGTTAGTTTAGGACTTGGAGATTTTATTTGTCAAAATGATTTTATAATAACCTCCATCCTCCTAAATCAAAAGCAGTATTGGTGTCTAAATAGGGTATTTGATTTTTTTAAAAAATTAAGAGACTGGAGGAAGAAAATGAAGATTTGTGGTATGAAAAAGATAGGGCACAAACCTACTCACATTCACAAAACAAAGCAAAATATCAGGAGGAAAAGTCTCGAAGGGAATCTGCGTTCTATGAGTTTGTTCTTGTGAGACCTGTCTACACGCCCAAGAGCAGGAATGCTTTGGCAAGCTTCCCCTGTGATCGTAGTTCTAACCAAATAGATTAAATCAATTCATTTTATAGACTGTAAAGATTTGTGTTTCAAAGAGATTGTGCACAATATAAAAAGAAAAAAGACAGAAAGACAGAAAGCTCAGGAAAATACCATGAAGGAACAGCCCGCCGGCCTGCATTCAGTGTAACAGAACATGTTTCCAGAGCTCCTCCTATTCCACCTTCTCTTAGCATGTGACCTTGGGCCATATTAAATTGTCTAGGATGCTATCTTCATTTCTAAAAGGGCCACCACCCCAAAACAACAGGGACTCAGCCCGCCGGCCCCCCTGCAGCAGGGACGTGGGAGCCACACACGCAAGCAGGGATCTCCTCGGCTAAGCTCTGAGGCCAGGAGGCTGACTGACTCCACACGCCAAAATTCATCATGTCAAAACCCTCTTATTACCAAAATTAAGAAAAAGTGTTTTTGTGTCAACGTAAGACCCAAACATATTTTACATGTTCCCATGAGAGTTTCCTGCTTATTGAAAAATGCTGAAATCAGGCCTCCCTGGTGGCAAAACGGGTTAAGCGCAGTGCTGTGGAGTTGTCAGCAGCTTCGACGTGAGTTCGATGCCTCGCCGGGGAGATTCCCACATGGCGCAGCGGACCTCTCCTGCCTCGCCTGCTGCTCCCCTCAGCAGTGTATTTCGGTCGATCTGCCGGTTCTGCTCCCCACTCCGTCTCTGGTGAACCCTCTCACCACCCCACACCTCTGGCCTGCATACCAGCTTGTATGCAAAAATAAATAAATCTTTTTAAAAAATGCTGAAATCTAGTTGAAAATTTTTGCCAGTTTTTTGAATGTTTGCACTTGGTAGTAATCAAGGGTACATTATCCTAGTTTGGAAAACTTCAAAGCTATAAAAGTGAGTATAAAATACAGGGAAAAATCTAAGTATTATTTATCCTTTCCAATAATTTTTAAATATTTATAAAATAGTACATACTATGCAGATAGGATCTTTTTACTTTTACCTGCCACTGTAGTCATCTAATGTCACTTATTAAAAATTATTACATTAGAAAAATGAATGTGTAGTAAGACCAATATCTTAATTTTATTAACAGAATCAATATTGCATTTTGTTTTACAAAAAACAAATAAAACTTGTCACTTTTCATTGGATGAGAGCCCAGCGCATACACTTAGGACCTAAGTTCTCAGATATGTGTTCCTTCTAACTAAAACATACAGATTCTTTGCTGCTGGGGAATCCACGGGTAACAGAAATTTGCTTAAAAAGTATAACCTCTTCTCTCTCTCTACCATCATGCCATCTCCCCAGGTTTTCTTGGGGTCACCTCACTGGAGGTACGTATACTCCCTCTTACTGATTCCCTACAGCAAAATTATTTTCCTTCTAAAAACTTTGCCTTTGAGATCCTCCCTGCTTTAATTGTCCTTGATTATTCTTTATTTAGTAACTTTTAACTAGCACCAAACAAACGTCCGCACATACCTCTCTAAAGCCTATAGCAATGTTTCATGTCATCTTCATACATCTGCTGATTTATCTTCATCTTTATAGCTCTATTAGCTTACTCCCCTTCAAATCCAAAAAAGGGCTCAGCTCTCCTGACTAACCCCTCTCTGATGACACAGCTAATCAAACTTTAGCCTTTATTCCCACACTCCAAACCACCTCAGGCATTCTCTGAATAGCTAGTGTTTTCAGTACAAAACAACCAGATAGTCAGTTACTTTCTAATTCTCCTTTCTGCTCTCAACTAGACTTTCAACTCTTACAAATGGGTCTTGAATTCTAAGATGTACTTGAGTATCTTTTCAGCTCTTTGCCAATGCGTGTATAGATGAGAGAGAAGGGATGCATCTTTTGAAGTCAATTTCAACTGTCATTTCTTACACAAAATCACTTCCCATCTCATCTGCCTCCGAACACAACCTCACTGCATCCTGACTGCCCCCTGGTATGGCTCTGACTGCGTCCTGCCTGGTAGGGGAGGGATCTGACCTCACGGTGGGCAGCTTGGGGGCCAGAGCCCAGCATGCTCTGCCAGAAACGCAGAGACCACGAACAAGACCCTTCTTCACGCCTTGCCTTTAGCTTCCTCTTGTAAAACAGCCATAGTAAGAGTGATTTTCAGTTTTAAGAGCACTAAGACTCATTAGTAAAATTTCTCTTTAAGCATTTGAATAAATCTAAACTGGTGTTAAATAAATTTAAACGGGTGTTCTAGAAAGTCAGAAAGAATCACATATTTCACAAGGAAGAGTTCGAAGGAAATGAAACTCATTTCCTTCATTTGACAGTTGATAAAACAGATAGAGACACAGACACGGTTCGGCTTAGAAGGGCATAAGTGCCCAAACTTTGGTGATAAAGCTGTTTCAGCATACTGGTAACTATGCCAATTTGAATACTTTTGAAAAAGAGAAATTTGATTTCAGGAGGAAAAAACAACTGAGGCCTGGCTGCCCCCCACTCCAGGAAGGAGACTCTGAGCTGGAGAGAAGCCATCTCTGAAGAAGCGTTTATTTACAAGGGCAAAGTCCCCAAGGTAACAATGACATGTCTCACGCTGTAATTTCAAGACATACAAGTCCCAGTTCTTGCTCAGCTTGCCAAACAACCGAACTAATATCCATTAGACAGCACCATCAAAGTCCCCGGTGCGGCATTAACAGCACAGAGAGGATAATGACCCAGCAATAGCCCACTGGATGTTACAGCCCAAATCAAAGATGGCGCTTCCCTTAGAAAGACAAAATGGAGGGAGGGAAGGGAAAGGGCACAAAATGGAATAGAAAAGAACACAAGGGACCATGGAGATGGATCACGGGTGAATTGGTGGTGGGCTACCCTAGGGGAATGCAAAATGTAAAAGACATAAATAACAATAAAAATATATATTAAAAAAAAAAAAAAAGAAAGACAAAATGGAAAACAAAGAAGCCAATTACCAAATTGCATTTCCCCCCTCGATTCTAGCAGATACACAAAAGAATGATACAAATAACCAGATGAACTTATTAAGATTTATAGCCACTCAAACCTCAATTTAGAATTTCAAAATTTTCTTGTCCTGAGAAAGTATTTGTTGCTCTGGGTGCCGGCAGTCTAGTTTTAAAGTACTAAAGAACTGAATGAAGTCTCCAGGATTCTTCTCCTTTGGGGATGAAGATACATGGTATTTCTGGCATAGCGAGGAAAACATGACAGTTGTTAATGGGGCCAACTACTCCACTGAACCGAGTCACCAACTGGCTAAGTGAAGGTTACTAACACCCAAACTCTTCTACTTGGAATCCAAAAGATAAAACGAGAGTTTACTTTAAAATTTTATTTTTAAAGATAACTAACCTTTGAGAAACTACAAGAAATAGATGGTATATGTGACTATTTACAAGAATTATTAAAAAAAAAATTCTGGGCCTCTATGGTGGTGCAGGAGTTAAAGTCTCAGTGCTATCAAGCTATAAACAGACACTGTGGCATGAGTTTGAACCCCGGCCAGGGAGCTAACCCACATGGTGGAGCAGACCTCTCCTGTCTTGCCCTCTGCTCTCCTCAGCAGTATATTTCAGTCAATTCACCTGTTCTCCTCTCCACTCTGTCTCTGGTGAAGCGTCTCATCCCCCCACCTCTCTGGCCTATACCCCAGCTCTTGTATACATAAATAAATAAAATCTTTAAAAAACATGTTTCATTTGTATATATTTCTAAAAAGTCTGTAGGACTTACAAACACAAACAAGTAATGACTTTTATATTAATAAAGGTGCTTCTTAATCACGATTACAATAAATAACATGTTTCCAAAGTCTACTTGGAAAATCTAGTATCCTGCTCTGTAAGATCTGTATGTCATAATAAAACAGAGAATTGCAAAAGTTAGATTTGCTTTTGCATTTAAGTCTTCTTGCATAAGATGAAAACAACTTGGTATCTGCAAAACAGCTAAGATAAGTCAAAATTAGCCAGAGCAGTTACTGAGTTCCTGCTATAAGCAAAGAACTGAAGAAAGTACAGATTTAAATGTCTTAACAAACGCAGTAACCTAAAAAGAATCACCGTTGAGCACATACTAACGCTGCCCTTCTGTGAAATGCCAAAGAGATACGACTTCCTTTTTCATTTATCAAATCATTCTCTCGTTGAGACAAAGATGCATGCTATCTGCAGGGGAGCATGACATCTAGTGGAACTGGGGTAATTCTTCTACTTTTCCAAACAAAGGTTCGATTCAGCACTTAACACAAACTAGTCAGTCAAGAAAAAAACAGACTAAAAACTGAAAGCCGTAACGAAATATATCAGTCTCTTGAGAACGGCAGGTGATAAGCCTTACTAGTGCCCATAGAATTATTTATTCTCATATTACCTCTGACCCTGGAAGCAGGCGTGCCAACCCAGTAGTTTCTATGACACAACAATTGTTCTAAGAACACTTGACAATCTAAGATGATGTTTTCCTGTTGAGAATAAATTAGTTTACATATCTAGAAAACAACTGAAACCTAGCAGCAGTCAGTACTGAGAAACGGTGTTAGGGTGGGAGCAAAGAGAGGAAGGGCCAGATGGTCTATGGTATAGAACTGTGGGTGCCTCAGCAGTCAGGGTGGGGCAGTGACACAGACTTGAGGAGGTGTGAAACAATACCCCTAAAGCATACACAGCATTGTAAACCAATGTTACCTCAATAAAAAAAAGTGTCTCAAGCTTCCTAGAATGAAGCAACTGATGAATGAAAGGCGGCCAGCACACACAAACTCTGGTGTGTCAGATACTCAAGATGAGCTTCTATTTGATGCAAATAATTAGGAGTGAGTTTAAAAGGCTATCAGCACCACACTGGAATCATTTGAATGAGTTGACATTTTCCAAATTGCCTTACCCTTAAGAAAAATTTCAAGGTAATCAATCCTTACTAATCCTACTACTACTAATAGACATTTTTAAACGTTTGTGCTACTGGTTCTATCAAAAAAGGTGGAAGATTCATTGAAAGGGATATTCAGTCTAGCTAGGGAAAGAAGGAAGAAGCTCATTCTGCATAGCTAGCATTTCAATGCTAGGTATTAACACCATCATCTCATACTTCCTTTCCATTCTTATCTCTTCACTAGGCATATTCAAATTTTTTCAGCTTTGAAATGAAGCACACAAGCGTTATTTGGGGGTACCATTGTTTCCGAGGTAGAGAGAGAACTGGTATCTCGATCCTGAGTGGACATCCGGGATGGAGCCCTCCAAAACTTGAATGAGTCATCTAAACCTGCCACAACAGAAAGTGTGCACGTGAGTAGATTCCGGGGCCCTGCACCAATGAACAGGGAGAATGCTCGCTCCAGGACAGCAATCAAGAACCAAGGGAAGAAGTCTGCCCAATTTATATTATTCTTAATTAATTTATACATATGAAATATAAATTCATAAATGAATGATACATAAATCTATAAATCAACTGACTTTGCCTTCGCTTAATCTAACACTGTTTATTTAAAGCAGCAGTTCCCAAACTTTTGTGTGCTTAAAAATCATAAAGAGGGCCTCCCTGGTGGGGCAAGGGGTTAAGTGCAGCACTGTGGAGCTGTCGGCAGCTGCGGCACAAGTTCAATCAATGTCCGGCCAGGGGGCTTCCCAAATGGCCTTGCCCGCTGTTCCCCTCAGCAGTGTATTTCGGTCGATCTGCCTGTTCTGCTCCCCCCTCTGTCTCTGGTGAACCCTCTCATCACCCAACACCTCTGGTCTGCACCCCAGCTTGTATGCAAAATAAATAAATCTTTAAAAAAAAAAGTAAAAAAAAAAAAATAAAGAGCTTATGAAGCTGTTTCCTGGGTCCCCACACCAGTGGCTCCTCTCCCTGAGGAGGCCAGCACCGCACTGCGTTCCTCACGAGCTTCCAGCTGACAACGCTGCTGGCTCTGAGGCCTTGAGTAGCGCCAATCCAGAGAAACCTGCCATCCTGAAGAATCGTTCAACTTCTTTATCAAGTGTCGCTTTTCTCTTAATTCCGCCAAGAAGTGAGCAGAAAAGTGAACTAGAAATTCATATTTAAGTCTTTTCCGTGAATATTCTAAAGTGAAATTCATATCTGGCCCAGAAATAAGTAATGTATATGTGTAATATGTGTATGTACGCAAACAGATACATGCATATACATATATGCATAAATATAAACTTTATTTATACTGGTCTATCCATGCGCATGGCTTGGAGGGGCAAAGATAGTAGCTTGTTAACATCTGAGAACTCTTTGTACAATTCTGCTACTTTTTCTGTGTGAATTGGCAATTTTTTTAAAATGCTCTTTAAAAATCAAATTTTTAAAAGTTAATTTTAATTTCAAAAATTTTTATTATTAAATTATTTGTTATTGTAATTCATATAATTTAGTACATGCTTAGATGTACTAAAATCTTATGAAATCCAAGCGAATCTACTAAGAGAAATAACGATACCCACAAGATAGTTTGGTAATATCTTATTATAATATCAACACTTATGATATCATAATATGCTACAAACGGTTTTTCTACACATTAACAAAACAAATCAGAAAATTTAGTAAGAAAAGATCTCATTCTTGATGGTCTAGGAAGAACTTTCCAAAAAGTATATGACATTGAGGAAAAAAACTCTTATCAGCCTCATTGAAGGGCAGGAAACAACTTATGAAACATTAATAAGATGTCAAAAACGGTTTCCATGAAGAATTTATAAGCCAGAAAAATGCTTAGGCAATGTTTAGTGAGAAGAGGCAGCACAAAAATGTACATAAGATATAAACACAATTACGTAAAACAAACAAAAGCTTTACAAGAAGGAAGACCGGAGGCAAACAGACCGTACGGGAGAGAGGATTTCCGAGCTGGGAGAGATGAGTGTTTCTCCCGAGTACTTACCATTATTTTCCACATACTTTGTAACAGACACCTAGATTTTAAAAGTTTAAAATGCTACCTTCTGTAAGAATAGAAATATAAATATATTGTACTTACCACTGATCTCACTGCCTTCTGAAGCCCCATCCAGAGCAGAAGAATTCCAGTCAAACACATACCGCCCCAGATAGCAGTGCTTAATCATGTGACTCAAGTGCTCATAAAACCGGCAGTGATATAACAGAGCCTGAAGTGCCGGCTTCCCTGTGAGCGACAGGCCCGAATCCTCATCGTGGACACAGGGGCCCTGCAGGAAAAGGGAGAGGAAAGGCATTCAACTCATGCCATCATTTTTTAAAAGGAGCCACCAGTTGTCTCTCCAAATTCCCTGTCAATAAAACAAATGGCTCCTGGGTGCCAGCGCTCCTTCAGCTGCCTCCGCCTTCCCACACACAGGCAGGCCGGCCCAGGGCAAAGCATTTCAAATCACGCTAAGACTTTGCAGTCTAAAAATCCCCTGCAGGTAGAAGCCGAATCTGGTCCCTCCTGAGGGGATTCTTAGTTTAAAAGGTCTCTATGAAATTGTACAGAACCTTGAGCACAAAACCAAAACAAAGTTATTTTTCAAACTACACAGATGAAATATGTATTAAAACATCTGAAAGAACATGGTACAAAATTACGATCAAAAGCCCTTATTGTAAAAAAAAAAAAAAAAAGCCCTTATTGTACTTATCAATAAGCCAGATACAATGAAAAGGTTTCTCAATATCCATGATAACATCTTGCTACATTACTTCAAATGGAGTTAACCCTGAGAAGGGAAAAGCACACGCACATGAATGTACATGTACACACCTGTACACACAACCAGGAGACTGATGAATACCTGCCATTACACAATTTGAATCTCTTTGTGCTTTTTTTCCCACGTGGTTTTCCCACTGCCACACGTGTTTTTCCTGGAACATCCAGTTGCAAAAGTCAAGCAATCAGCAGTGGTTTTAAAGTTTGCAAATAATCCCATCATTAGTTTATAAATACTTCTATTTTCCAGAAACTGATGATCAACAAAGTTAAGATTTTAAAACACCCCACAACAGAGAGAAAAACAAAAGATGGAAAACAGAAATCTAAGGGCCCACAGGAAGACGTGGCCGAAACAGCCGATGTTCGCCCCGACCTGTGAAAACTGTGTGTGTGTGCCTTTGCTGTCCCTCCCTCTCCTAGGAGAGGTGGAAGTTCAAGTTCACTATCCAGGAAGATAAAATGATTCACAAATTAAAGGTGCAATAATTTATGTGATTGACATAACATAAATAATAAACTTGCAGTAACCCTCCCTTTTAAGGCTATTATCTTTATAATTAAAATTCTTACTTCAACAGTAAATTGCTTTTACGATTATGAATTGGTTATTGTGGTATTCTAATAAACCTACCCAACACTGAGCTTGATCTTCATAAACAGAACAATTTACGAAGTTAATGAGAAACAGCATTATTTGATGAACCGTCAGCACAGGATGTTCACTGCTGTCTGCTGAAATCCAGAGGTCTAGAAGCAGCAGAAACAAGAGCACAAACAGCTCCTACTCAGCAACCGTGGCTTATGGCCCAGGCAACGTGTCCCTGCCATGCAGGACCTAACTGAATTGTTTCAGGATAAAATAATTCATCCTAAACCACATCCTAACATTGAGAGCTTCAAAACGTTCTATGTCCCAAGCAACTTTTAACATTCTTTGGGAAAAAAAAAAAGATTTATTTATTTATGCATACAAGCTGAGGTGCAGGCCAGAGATGTGGGGTGGTAAGAGGGTTCACCAGAGACAGATCAACCGAAATACACTGCTGAGGGGAGCAGTGGGCGAGGCAGGAGAGGTCTGCTGCGCCATGTGGGAATCTCCCCAGCCAGGCATTGAACTCGCGCTGCAGCCAACGACAGCTTCACAGCACTGCACTTAAGCCGTTGTGCCACCAGGGAGGCCCAACTTTTAACATTCTTAAGTGCACGGAAGAAGTCACCAACACACAAGAGAAGCACAGCAGTTGCTTAACATCACACACTAAAGCCCTCATTATAATAATTCTGGGAAGTAATTAACAAGCAAGATGAGAATTATAAATAATTCAGTTAAGTATACTAGCTTAACTCCAACTACCCCACAAAAGCCAAATAAATCAACAAAGTAAAAGTGAGCAAAATAGCAACACTATTTTTCAAAATGCATTTCATAACAATGCCCAGAACAACTTTAAAGTATTTTGTTAGAGACCCTGAAGGAGACCCATTGCAGCAGGTCTCCAAAACCAACATAAAAAATGTGTTGCATGCCTATATGCCTATATGAACTAGAAGAAAGAAAAATCAAGAAAACAACTGCATTTAGAGTAGCATTTAAAAAGTAATAAATACCTAGAAATAGAAGACCTACTCAATGAAACCTATAAGACACTGTAAAAAGAAACAGAAGAAGACACAAGAAAGTGGAAAGACCATCTCTGCTCATGGATTGGAAGAATTAATATTGTTAAAATGTCCATCTTGCCCAAAGTGATATACAGTCAATGCTATCCCTGTCAATGTTTTAGTGGTATTTTTCAAAGAAATCGAGCAAGCGTCATTGAAATTTACATGGAATCAGAAAAGACCCTGAAGAACTAAAGCAATTTTGACAAAAAAGAAGAGGGATGGAGGAATCAAGGCCCCAGACTTCAAACTACAGTACAGGGCAACAAAACGACAGCGTGGGATTAGAACAAAAACAAACACACAGGCCAATAAAAGAGAACTGGGACCCCCAATGTAAGCCCATATTTATATGGACAGTTAATTTACTATCAGGGAGCCAAGACTGTACAAGGAAGAAGGAAAGTCTCTTCAACAAATGGTGCTGGGAAAATGGACAGTGACAGTCACATGTAGAAAAAAGAAAGGCCCACTCTCACCCCCCACACAAACATTAGCTCCAAGTGATGTCGTGTTGTATGGACGTAAGACCATAAACCATGAAATCATAAGAACCTAGAAAAGCTCTCCAAGACTTAGGCGTCAGGGGTGGCTTTGGGGACTTGACACTAACAGCAAGAAAAGAAAAGCAAAAATAAGTGAATCAAAGAGACTAATAAACGTGTGGAAAAGCCATCCAGGACATCCGCTTGTCACCAGTACAAGGGCTAGAAGACCGTGGGGCAAGCTTAAGAGGAAGGATTCCGACCTAATGTCTGCTCACTACCCAGACTGGCCGGAGGGCAACTGAAATACATCCTCAAAGGTGTAAGAACTCGTGAAGCGGACACGCGCGCTGGCTGTGAGGATGGTTACTAAGAAGGGGTCAGAGTGAAGTGGAAGGGTGATTGGAGCTTACAAAATCCTGAACCACAACTGGACTCACAATGCAAGGGTTTGGAAAAACAGCTATTCCAAGGGGAAAAAAATATCACCTGAATCAACATTTTAAATTTTACAAACACGCACACACACACACACACACACACACAGATAAATGCCAGGAAAGCTTCCTCTGATGCCAGTGGGCATGGCCCTAGAAGCAGAGCTAAGACAATGTAACCCCAGGACCGTAAGCGGCTGTGGAGTGAATTACTGATTTTCCATTTTTACAACCAACTTACAGATGAACTGAGTCTGCAGAAGAGAATTGAAATGTAATCAACCTTCCTAAAAGCAAAATGAAAGACGAAACTGGCCAAGATGGGCAGCACAAGTGGGGGAGGTGACTCGAAGGAAAGGACAGCCAGAGACCTCCAGCCACGCACTTGCCCCTTCTCAGCGGGGCAGAACACACAGCCCACCGTTAACGACCAGAAAAGAAACTCAGAGCAGAGACAGGACTGTGTCAGCACGAGATTGTTTAAATGAGCTAAGTCTTACGCTTAAATGCATTAAAGGAACAAACATACCGCAAACATAGAACTTTCGAGATACAAAGGTTACGCTCTTGAAGAATTAGAATCAGTAGGAGGCAAATCTGCCTCTGTGAAGGGGAGGGTGGTGAATGTCACTATTATCTCAATTAGCTTTTTCACCATATTTATGACTGGAAGAAACAACTTCTTTTAAAAGCCAAGCAATCCATTCAAAATATTTTAAACTTCTCAAGGAAGACCAAAGGACCTGGAATATGGACATATTCGGTAAGCATTATTTACTTTGGATTTGATTTATTTTAAGTGAGCATTAAGTCCGAATCCCCAACCTCCAGACACCAAAGCTTCTCCTAGTGACAATGGCATGTGATCAAAAGAACTAGACTTGCAGCAACGAAGCCAAGCCCAGCATATGCACAAAAGATGGTCTGACTCGGGCTTTCCAGAGATGACTAATGGCGCCTGGGCCAGAACAATGAAGCCTCTCATGCGGCGCTAAGCTCCGCTTCACGGGTCCCAAGTAATTGATGGGGCTGTCTCCTGGCAAAGTGGGGAGAGTAGCCCGGCCTAATTGCTGTCACAAGATGTCTCTATCTTTACCAGCCTTGCCTTCAGGTGAGAACTGGGCTGCCACACCATCTGCAGCATGGCTGGGGGCCCCAGAAGGACAGAGTGCAAAGAAAGGGAACTTTCAAATCACAAGGTGCCACTGCAAATAAATCTGCAAAGGAAACAGCAAACTGACTATTGTGAAACACCCCAAGAAATTGGAAAACAGTTTCAAAGAAATTGGAAATAAGCTATAATATTAATTTTAAAACATGTATTTTTTTTGCTCTGATTGTCACTGCACTAATGTCCCCAGTATGGTTCAAAAGGAACTATAGGCAAGATGAAAACTCCATTGAGGAGGAATAGCCCATACTTTCAGGAAGAATTCTTTTAATCATTTTGAAAATTAAAAAAAGTACACTGCAATCCAGAGATTGGGGGAAAAAAAGAGCCTAATTCCATAAGAAATCCTTAACTACAGGTGAGATGACACTATTATTCTGGCCCTGTGAAATCAACATACACAGCTCGTAGTGAAAACGATACGAGCTGGAAAAATGCATGGATGGTTATCACCACGACTATGAGGTAGCGTCCACTATAACTACAGGTGAGCTGACACTTTCTAAATTACATGCAGACATGTGCAGCGGATACGACACACATCCACTAAGAGCGCTGAGAGCCGACACCCTGGGAGCAATGGTGGTGTGGAAAACCCCCAACCCCACCCTCTATTCAAGAAATCCACGTTGAGTGAATTCTGGTTCCAGGCTGAGTCTAGGTAAGCCTAGAACACCCGTCTGTACCAGAAAGTTCGGAAACGCACGAGGATCCCTGACTCCCTTAGGCCGAGGCCCAGAAACGTGGTTCTCGAACAGCCCCCACAGGGGACCTGGGCCCCGGGGGGGGGGGGGGGGCGAGCTGAGAGAGGCTTTCTCTCTGCACCCCCTATGTGACCACCCACTTTTGCACATTTCATATCTTTGGAAAAATAAATGGAAATGATGCTACAAAAATTAATATCCTGGGCCTCCCCAGTGGCTCAGCGGTTAGGAGCTGCGCTGTGGAGCTGTCCGCAGCGGCGACGTGAGTTCGACGCCGAGCCGGGGAGATTCCCACATGGCGCAGCAGACCTCTCCTGCCTCGCCCGCTGCTCCCTTCAGCAGTGTGTTTCCGTCGATCTGCCTGTTCTGCTCCCCACCCTGTCTCTGGCGAACCCTCTTGCTGCCCCATGCCTCTGGTCTATACCCCAACTTGTATGCATAAATAAATAAATATTTAAAAAAATAATATCTGAATTTTGACCTTGCTTACTTCACAGTATCATGGAGACCAGTGAGGTCAGTGGAAGGCTTTGTGCATTTTTATGCGTCATCACAAAGGACGCAGCACTGTCTTCTACGCAGACAGGGCTGAGAGGATGTTAAAAATATATTAAAAATATGGTCCTGCAACATACATTCCACTGAGGAAGATTAAGTGGTTAGAAATGAGGCAAGGTAGTAAAGGGATATGAAAAAGAACCTCATTTAATGATACAGACATTAAAAGCTACTGTCTTTCAGAGAAGAGGAAGATTAAAATAGATTAAAGGGGTGGGTAAAAGTAATCTTTAATAAATACTTGTTCCAGAAAAGATATGAGGCCTAGTACAAGGAAAATCATAACATAATAGTAGGGATGAAAGGAACAGTAGGGATGAAAGGAAGAGAAACAAAGATAGGAAAACACTAGAATAAGAAGTAAACTAAAAAAAGATATACTAAGAGAATTACATTCAATTGGAGGACTCAACCTTCTAGCACTTAACAGTAAAAGAAACACAGTGAGTTATACAACCCATCACTTATATGTGCAAACGGTTTCCATGCAGAAGCACAAACATGCCAGAGAGTGGCAGAGAACGGCAGAGGCAGGTGGGTGCTGAAAGGGGAGTAGGCACACGGCAGTGAGAAGGCCTGTGGGCAAGGTAGTACCCGCAATTCTCTTTGTAAACAGCACCAAGTGCCTACCTTGATGAAACAAAATATTTACAGATTACACTAGTTCTTGGTCCAAGCTCCTGTTATGTCTTCCGAAATCCTGAAAAGTACAGGAAGTCAAGTAAATGGATGCTATGTTGTATAAAGTCGTTCCAGAATGCTGGAGAGGTAGAGGATTCTTTCTGGCTGTAATAAACTAGCAAAGACCACAACTTATTGGAGTTTATAAAAACCATCATCAATATTGAAGGGCTGCCTTCTCCTTTCGAGCGGCTACTTCCACCTTGAGATGTCAAGCCCCTAAACTTTCTTAAAATTGGGGAACAAACACTAGGTTACCAGCTAGTAATACTGCGAAGTAAGGCCACTCAAAAATAAACAAATAATAACCAAAAGGAGATTTTAAAAAAGGGAGAGGAAGAGAATCCTAGTTTATTAAAAATACACGAGACTATCCTTATTTTTCTAATTTTCTTTATGATTAGCAATGCTTTCAATGTTGGGTCTTACTCCCAGAATGTTTCAACAGATTTAGAGTGGGATATAAAATTCTACATTTCTGTTAAGTTCCTAAGTGATACCACTGGTCGTGGAAACCACACTTAAGTGAACCATTCCACAATTCTGTTTTCAGTGGTTTCGAAAAAAGTAAGCCTCTGAAAAATAGCTGTGGAAGAACAGAAATGTATTGGACTTCACATTAATACTCCTTACTGTAATTAGCTATTCTGTTTTGCTGTAAGCATTTTCTATTTTAAGAAATACCATTTTAGAGATATGTAATTCATTGTGTTTTGTCAAGTACCTTACACACTCACTAGTGTGCACCCCATTCTCTACAGTAGTGATTCAAAGTTTGGAGGCTTTTTATCAGCTCACAAAAATAATACGCCTAAGTATTTGCCCAGTAGTTTTCTTAAGGTTAGGTTTATGATACAACCATCTGTAATATCTCATCTGAGTTTCAGCCTCCTGGTGGCCAAGGGGTTAATTCTCAGCACTATGAAGCCATTGGCAGCCACTGCAGCACGAGTTCAATCCCTGGCCAGGGAGATTCCCACATGGTGCAGCAGACCTCTCCTGTCTCCCTGCTGTTCCCCTCAGCAGTGTATTTCAGTTGATCTGCCTGTTCTGCTCCCCACTCTATCTCTGATAAATCCTCTCATCCCCAACAGCTCTGGCCTGCACCCCACTTGCTGTGTGCATAAATAAATAAATCTTTAAAAAATATATCTCATCCGAGTTTGTGTACCTTAATTTATGAACTAGATGACTATATTGTGGGCAACATTAGCACTACACTCTCTAAAAAGAACCACAATCACTGGAATGTTTTTCTCTGAATTCTATTTCTACTCTTGCATTCAAAAAATGTTCCCACTTATATGTTCAAAATAAACAACTGTATCACTAAAAAAAAAGATTAGCAACAGTTTCATTATCAAGTACTTTGGAGATTAGAGTAGTTCTCAAATTTTCTGGCTATTAGCCAACCTAGGCAAGGCAAAAAAACTCCAAAAACTTGCCTAAACCACTATTTTCAACTTTCTAGTAGAAAATCAATTCCACAACAAAGAACTAAAGAATCACTAAAGCAACATGTCACAGCAACAAATGGAACTGCCCACGATTTAACTCGAAAGAGAAAAATCTCAACTTCTACACACAGTTCTCTATTACAGTGTCCTTAGGCTTTAACAGAAGCTAGAAATCTTATTACTTCTACCTTTATATTTATTTCAATAATAAAAAGAATCCATTGCCAGTTCATCAAGCACATGGCAGAGTTAAGTGTCACTAATTTAACAATGAGAGTGGAAATGCGTTGTATTGGAGCCAAAACCAGCACATGTTTTGAAATCCATTTACTGGCTAACACATCAAAACTCCTACATTATTCATATGAGTGTTCATCCTGTCTATTCCTCTCAGTTGTCTCCTATGGTTTTGTTACCGTGCAGACTGTTGAATAAGCAACCGAGATCAAAAAAGAAATTAGAGAAACTGTCAAGTGACCTGGGATTTTCGATAATTGGCAGAGTTAACCTGGCTTTGTCAAGTTTGGAGCAGGGAGCCTTCTCAGAGTTCAAAGGGATCGGTTCCTGCCAGCCACCAGGATTCTGCTTCAGGTGACTGCCCGCTGGGATGCCCACCGCTCACGTGACTTAGTACCCCCAACCCCACCACAGCCTAGCAGAAAATTACAAAGAAAGCAGATTTGTCCCAGATCCTGAGGGCTGCACAGTGTGATAAACATACCACACAGAGGAGGACTTAAGGGCACAGAGCACGGCTCATCTCCCCAGCGAGTACCTCTATGCCCTCCGAATCACCTAAAGCTGGAGGTCAGTAAACTATTTACTGACTTGCTCTTCACAACTTGAAAATCAAATAATCCAGTAAAAACCAAAGATCAAGCAGGACCAAAGAAACCAAAGATCAAATAGAACCAAAGAAACTAAAGACAAAGTAGGACCTTAATGGTACATTAGCCCCGGAAAAAGAAAAATGTTAATGACAATGCAGATGTGACTATAAAAATATTGGTTTATTATTATCAAATGAGAGGGACAATTTAGTGAGGAGGTAACAGAGCAGTTCCTGGACTCAAAGCAAAGGCATGTGATTTAGGCAAACTCTCTTGATCCACAAATGAGGATAATACTGGTTCGTGTGGATACTCGTTATCTCCTAGAAGAGAGCCCCGCACAGAGTAAACACGCATCAGCCATTATTACCAATATTTCTGTTTAACTATTTCCAACACTATAGAAAAGAATCTGTAAATGTGATATATCATAAGCAAATCTTTATATTCCCTTTTAAGAGATCCTTTCGTCTTGGACGAAGTTTAATCATCAATGAAATACATATGCTGAAACTTTCTCATCCGTTAACCTCAAGTTTTGAGTTTCTAGCAGGTTGACAACTGTTTAAAGTCACTCACCTGCCAAGTATAATCCTTTATTATTTCAGAAGGCATTGGGATTACAAGGAGATTCTGAAGAATAAATGCAGCCTGAAATGAAAAAAAAAGTCAATACTGCCACCTTGCTGTCATCTGTGAAATAACCAATATATTGCATTTTAATAACAAAAAACACATCAATGGTCAACAGCCAGGCTGAGGTCGCATTTTTTGGTTTAAAAAAAAAAAAGATCTAAAAAATATATGGTAGCATGTAAGAACTATATATATATATATATTTATATATATATATTTTCGTGTTTCTATTATCTGCTCACTGATTTCATGCGCACATATACACACACACACAGACACACACATACACACATCCACATTTCTCCCTCTCTCCTACAAATCCCTCCAGATACAGACTACTAACTAGAAATACAAACCACAAACGTCCCACTAAACTTCCTAGGTGGTGAAGATGACCAAATCAAACATTTACCCTAACATGAACACTGATTATTGAATGAAAATTATGATGTAACTGGAGAATACAAGAGTGACAGAAGAGTGAGGTTTCAACTTCATCTTAACCGAAGTCGATGAGTAATCTCTAAAGCTAGTAAATTAAGAGGAAGCTGCAAGTTCATCATTGCCATTGAAAAGGAAGTAACAAGAAAACCACAGCCTTTGGATTTAGGAACTGGAAACTAGTGGTAGACTCAATAGCTGCCATTTTCTTTATAACCGCTAAACTATATTTGATTGCTGTTTTTAAAACTACTTGCTTCAAGCATCATTTTGATAAAAACATCAATGAGAGATAACCAGACTATTTTGAAAGAATTCAAATAGGTTTACTTTTCCTCTTATGTGTTATAAGTATATTAGTATTTTGACAGCCCCTTGCCTTAATTAAACTTTTAGAAGCATCAGAGACCCATAAAAGCTGGGATAATTCAAAAGCAAATTTTTTTATGGGACATGCTTGTCAATGCCTTAAAAAAAAGAGGGAGCTATTAAAATACAGACTTCTGCTTTGATCTCACCAAAATAAAAAACTTCTGTTTTATAGGGAATTCAAATTTTCTTTTCATTTTTAATTTATATATATATATTTTTATTTATATCTTCTATTTTTTGCTCTCTACTGCCATTTCCTGTAGGCTCCTTGCAGGCAAAGGAGACACTAGCGAGCTGTCAGTCCTTAGGTGAGCAGGGAGAGGGTGTGGCTCACCAGGACTACCTGAGGGAGAAGGGCAGGGCCAGGCAGCACCTACCTCGCGGCGTACCAGGCTGCACTCGGACTGGTCCAGGAGAATGTTCACCACGGTGCCCCACAGCCCTCCAGAAATGTTTTGACAACTGTTTGCCAAGACCACACAGCCACTTTCCAGAGTAGTGAGTGCCGAGCCTAATCCCAAGGAAGTAAATCTTACCTGTGCAAATGAAGAAAAAGTTGTCAAATCAAAGAAACTGGTTTTATAACAAGAATTCTTAATTTTTCTGGTATAAAAAAAATCATAATTTTATGACACTGTCTTGACTCTGCTAAGTTATAAAAGCACTTCCAGGAAAGTGCTCTATAATCTTGTACATTAATGAAAATGCTATGATTCCATGACTCCAGAAAGCAAAAATAAAGAAAAGAGAAATGCAAGAAAACATCACCCAAAAATAAAAATTAGGTATAAACAGGAATAAACATTAGAGTTCACGAGTTTTTTCCTAGGGAACACATAGGATACTCATCCTTTTTATGAACACGCACCCTATTTAGTCCTCACTTTCATTTTTATTTTTAAAGATTGATTGATTTATGCATACAAGCTGGGTTACAGGCCAGAAGTGCGGGGCGGGAAGAGGGTTCACCAGAGTGGGGAGCAGCACAGGCGGATCCACTGAAATATACTGCTGAAGGGAGCAGAGGGCTAGGCAGGAGAGGTCCGCCGTGCCACATGGGAATCTCCCCGGCTGGGTGTCGAACTCGCGTCGCCGCTGCCAACAGGTCCACAGCACAGCGCTTAACTGCTGCTCCACTAGTCCTCATTTTTAAAGAGGCTAACCACTCTCCTGTTTTTCCTTAATTTTTTAGTGTATTTTTCCCAATAAATGGTTTTGACTTTTGGCAGGTTCTTTCTAAAATCAAGTAACTGAGTTATTTTTTATAAGGCATTTATCATTTTCCCCAAAATTATTGTTAAATAAAAGCCGTCCGTGTAAGACTAACGTAGTATGATGTGTCCGTCACGGTCCCCTGCTGATTCCCGGCCCAATGGAGTATCACTGACAGGACAGCAGCGGCAGGGAGTCTGATGTGATCAGGGAAGCCCCACTCCCTGTGTCTGACTGTGACGTCCAGAGTCAGGTCAAGTACGATTTCTCTAGGTCTGGGTGTCTCTAATGGGGCGGAACCATTTCTTGGCTGGAGTGAGTGGCCATTACCTCTGGTTAATACACAGCACTGCATCACATACATAAAAACTGCTAAGCGGGAGCATCTGTTAAGTGTCCTAATCACAAAGCACACAAACAGGAAGGGACCTAGCACAGAAGGTGATACAGACCCCGCCCCGCAGGGGCAGAACCGCCACCCCACCGAGCTGTGCGTGACAACACATGCCGCCTTCTGCGTGTCATTCACCCCTCTACAAAGAGTTCTTCAAAAAAAGCAGATTAGTAGATAAAAGATTAAAACTACAAAATTCATTAATATGAAACTTTGCACTGTGATAATTCTGTTCTATTAAATGTCACTCACTGTCATCTTCTAAACCAGCTGAAAGCGGCCAGGCTTCTCCAACAAGTCTTTA
The DNA here is from genome assembly GCA_004024925.1 of Scalopus aquaticus. NCBI lineage: Eukaryota > Metazoa > Chordata > Mammalia > Eulipotyphla > Talpidae > Scalopus > Scalopus aquaticus. Next base: position 29,182 of record PVIJ01010848.1, on the reverse strand, counting down.
CTGTTCTTTCTAAAAGTGGTGAATTCTGGGCCTCCCTAGTGGCGCAAGGGGTTAAGTCTCAGCACTATGAAGCTATCAGCAGCCACTGAGGCACAAGTTTGATCCCCAGCCAGGGAGCTTCCCACAGGGCACAGCAGACCTCTCCTGTCTCCCGGCTGCTCCCCTCAGCAGTGTGTTTCAGTGGGTCTGCCTGTTCAGCTCCCCACTCTGTCTCTGGTGAATCCTCTCACTGCCCCCAACACCTCTGGCCCACACCCCAGTTCTTGTATATATAATTTTTAAAAAAGTGGTGGATTCCATGGGCCTGTCCTCTAATGAGTCCGACTGATGATGAACGTGACTGTATCTGTGGATATTCACCTGGTGAGCCCTGGCCCACAACGTGACTGCGAAGAGAGGATATGATTATCTTAGGAGATAATTATAAGATGAAGTGAGGGCCTACGGATGGGTTCCTAATCCCACCGGCGTGGTGGTCTAGTAAGAGGAGAAAGAGAGGGAAAGCCTCAGGCACACAGATAAAAAGGTGGCATCTGAAAGCCGGAGTCTTCACCAAACTCAAACTCCTGCCACCTCGACCCGACTTCCGCCCCAGCACTGCCCATCCCAGCCCCCGCCATGGTGATTCTGTTACAGTAGCCTGAGCTGACCGCAGGAGGAAGGACACAAGGCTTAAGGCACAGCCACTGAAATAACCTCACTTTGGGAAGTCGGCGCATGTAAATTGGCTTCATCGTTTTGCATCAAGACACAAAGGACTCTGCCTCCCTTCATTTCCCCTCACTGACCTCTGGGTCTCGATCCACCCACAGCGGAATCAGCCAGGTCAGTCCCTGCTGAGCCGGAGCCCGCTCGTCAGTATGAGTGCCCAGCGGCAAGAACCACAGCGACATCCACTCCTGGAGTCAAAAGGGCGCAGACACATTAGGCAGGCGTCAGAGAATGAAACAGCTTTAAATCCCTCCAGAGTTTCCAAAAAAGGTAAAAATGTACTTAACCCTTGGTTTAATTCATCAGTGAGCTAAAACCAGACCGAACCTCAGTTTCCCCTCAAGAAGTTGAACCCAACAATTTTTCTTCAGAACAGATGTTTTCCCCACAATTTAAATAGAAGTCTCTGGGGCAGGCAGATCTCAACCGAAATCATTTCCAGTGATCAGATGTGTGTGATATACAACACCTAAGGACTAGTTTAGTCAAAAATCACTTCTGTCTCCCAAGAAAAGGGCAGAGACATTTCCCCATCACAGAGAGGCCTGAAATGTATGAGACCCAGAACATTCCTTGTCTAGCAAGTGCTCCCAAGAAAGGTGGCTTCCAACACGCTCACCGAGCTCTGGGCCTGGGCCATCATCTCGTGGGACAAGTGCAGCAGGCAAAGGGCAGTGCTCTTCGTGACTCCTTTCCCCATGAAGGACATGGCGTTCCCGCCACGCTCCACATAGAAGGAGGTGATGACCTGGAAAACAGTGTGAATGACCACGTGATCAGGGCCAGAGGTGTGGCCTTCTCCTCGTGTCTCAACTGAATCCTCCCCACATAAGGTACTTCGCTTACAGGTTTCAAAAAAGACAGAAAATTTTATGTCGTGTGCATTCTACGACAATAAGAAGAACGAATAGGAAGCTAGGAATAATAGGAAATTATCAGAAGTACTTTTGTTTTTCAAATTATGTCTGAGGAGAAACTTCAGATCAGACCTGTGTTTCAGACACAAAGTTAAGATGACCTTTTTGTGGTATTAGAGAGGGAATAGGAATAATATTCCTAGCTTAAAATGTTCTCCCTTTGGACAACTAACATGTAGTATCCTCGCTGGAGATATGTGTGATCTAGTACATGGTCATAATTTTTTTCAAGTGTTAGAGTGTCCTTTAAGTCAAAGGTTACAAAAAACTTGTTGAAGGTATACTTGGAAACTGCTAGCAATATGAAACGAGTATGTCGATGTTTGACATTTTCCATAATTAAAATTTAAAACCTGAAGGGACAATCTTAGAAATAAGACATCTGATGGCCAAATCTTTGTTACCTCCCTGTCGGCCAGTGGGAACAGCGTATCCAACACCCAAGTGGTTGTTTCATTGTCAGCTTAGGAGGGACAAGCCAAGACCTGCTAGGCAGGTCCCTGGAATTATACGTGTATCCGGCTTGAGCATGAATTGCCACAGTTCATTTACCCACACAGTGAACCACAAGTAATTTAAAAGTCTCATTCTCAACCATGGAAAGCAAATATGTGCATTCAAACTCCAATGTGAGAGACAAGTATCTGACACTGAAATGTGATTCCCTTCTAAGAGTAATCACCTTTCATTGGTGAGAAACCATGAAGCAGGTGTCGATGTCCATTCATTTAAGTGTTACTATTCTTTAAAAAATAAATGCATTTGGTAGTAAATAAAGAACTCTTTATAATTAATTAAGGTAAAATGGGACTCTGCTACATTTTCTAACATGACAGATTTTTTTGGACTATTTTCCTACCATTTAACATAAAGACATAAAGATTTTCCTCCCCAGATGGTATATGAACCATGAATTGTGCTCCTCTGCTTATTCCCAGTAAGATTAACCATGGGTTTTTTTTTTTTTTGGGGGGGGCGGTTTGTAAGTGTGGAACATTATAAAACAGAGATTGTACTTTGTATAATTTTTAGTTAATAAACTGCGCTGCTTTTAATTACTTCAAACAAAATAGAATGAGAGGTCTATCCTGGCTCCTTACCTAGAACCAAGCCTTTTCCCTCTCTAATACCACAAAAAGGTCATTTTAACTTTGTATCTGAAACACAGGTCTGCTCTGAAGTCTCTCCTCCAACATAATTTGAAAAACAAAAGTACTTCTGATAATTTCTAAATATAAACATAGGAACACTTAACTTCTTCAATTACTACCTATAGAGTCCTGATCTGAAACAGATAAAAATCATCTTAAAGAGATGTGTGCCAAAAGGTTTACCTATATAATATTTCTAAATCATATTATAAATAATGCCATAAATTAGGTACTTGTAGATTGAATTATATTCTGAATACACTATAGGAGTTGACTTGTTAAAAACATTATAGCAAATTTTATCTAATACATCCTAAAACTTCATCCTCTCTAGTATGGTAAGACTAGTTAATATACTAACAATTTGCCCTTTTTCAGTATTTATTATTATGCAAGAAAAATATTTCATTCAATGTATTAAATTTTATAGTACAGCTAAGAGTATTTAGGATTTTGAAATCTTTGAAAATATAAAATGTACTTTTGGGGAACAGAAGCTAGAAAACATCATCTGATGCATGACTTGTAGCTGAATATATAAACACCATCATTGTATATTAACAATGAAGTACAAAGCTTAAACACACGTCATTTAAATTCACTTATGTCACATTTCCAATGTTATTCAAACCATATTCTAATTTTAAAATCACAGATAAGATACATACAAATTAAATTACTTACTATCCATACATATAAATCACCACGGTAGGCTAGTGTGGATTTATGGGATAATGGGAATGGTTCAAAAATGATTCTCACAAGCTCACAGGCTAATAGATGAGTGCACAAAACCGAATAAAAATACAGTGCATTAAGCACCACAATGTCAGCAGATATAAACTGCAGCAGGTAAATAACCTTTAGAAGAGATCAGTCCAATAACACTAGAGTGTCTGTCTGAGAGAATAAAAAACCATACTAATGGAAGGTGAATGAGTAAGTGAGATCTTAAACTTTATGTAGAAATTGCCACCAAAAAAAGGAAGAAATTATATGACAGAAAAAGACTTTTAAAACAAGGTTTTGATGTAACGAAAAAAACCAAAACAACAGAAACCTCAGAAGAATTTATACGAAGTTAATATTAAAAATGCATTATAAAGAGCCTTGTGCTCTTGAAAAAAGATTCAGAAGGAAAGGTTTCTGTTTGTGAAGGATAATCTGGTAGTAGAGAATGTTTGATGGCACATAGGAACAAGCAGACAAAACGGAACGGGAGGTCACAGACACGACTTAGCCCGAACATTCCACGGTCAAATGCCCATCACCATCGATCAGCTCACTCATCTTTCAGAAGCTGTCTTTGCACCGGTTCCTCCCAGAGCCTTTCCAGAAGTCCTAGTGCGGTGAATGCTCCCAAATCCCACTGATCACACAACCTCAGACAATCACGGAACTTTCAAGGCAAGTCACGCTAGCAGATGCGGTCAGTGAGGGGGTGACGAGTGGTTCTAGGTTCAGTCTATCTGTTGTCATCAACAGCAAGCGCAGCCACAGGTGCCAGGTCCCAGGGTCCCCGGTGCAGGGTGACAATGACAAGAGGGGCCAGCTGGCAGCGACGTGGCTGGTGGGCACTCTCGCAGCAGCTAAGCCAGTCATGGGGCAGCTGGGCCCTGTATACAGGCACTGACACTGCGATGACCTGGCTGGCGGAAGGTGGGTAACAGGCCAGCAATGTCATCAATTGGAAAGAACCACTCGTTTGGGAAGATACCAATCAACAGGAGTGCTCGAAGCAAGGACAGGTCAGATCTGGCTGTGATGAAGGCCAGGCCTACGTGGACATTAACAGGCGCTCCTGATCATACGTATGTGAAAAGTGCTATAAATCAGGCACCAGACTTAAGTCAGTTTGAGATGCTGATGGACCCCAGGCCTGTGGTCCTGGTGCCTAAGGTTTGGTGGAGCCTCTAGGCCTGCCCCCTTTAAAGGCAGAAGCTGCCAGGGGCTCTCCTGGCCAGTCTCCTGGGTCTTGCCGAGGGGTCAGCCTTCCCTTCTTGGCTGCCAGCTGAGCTGGATGCTTCTAGCACTGTGGTGTGGACCCCTGAGGAGATTCACACTGTGGTTCTATGCTTTGAGTCATAGTGGCACCTTCCTAACCGTGAAGTTCACTCTGTAGAGACCCCAGCCCGGTAAAACCACGATGGGGAGGGAGGCGGAAAGGCCCTGGTCAGAACCCAGGCTGCACAGAGACTGCCTAATCGAGGGGGAAGCGGATGAGAAGCGGCCTGGGAGCCGTCGCTCTCAAGCCGCTCGTCGGCGCATGTTCCAGAAGGCTGACAGGACGCTGCACCAGGACTTCCAGCAGCTGCGGCCAAGCGACCGGCCCACCCAGCGCGTAGGCCGGGGCCAGGCTGCTCTCAGACATGTGGCAGCTGCGCTGCGTGAGCCCGCACGTCTTCCCGAACCCATGCCGAGCTAGAGGATGAGCAAAGTGCGGCCCAGCCAAGCGTGTGGGACAGTCACGGCCACACGCGGAAAGTAATGAGAGCTTAGCATGTCTGTTTGAGAAAGGTGAAAAAGACAAGTCAATGAAGACTCCACCTTAAAATGTCAGCTAAAGGGATTTATGTTTGTGGGTTTTCTGCCTCTGTGTTGTGATTCACACGCGGAAAGTTTAAAAAACATAAGCAAACCATCAAAATACTGTAGCGACTTAAATAGAAGATTCAGTTTACTTTTTTTGACAATTCGTATGTTCAGAATAGCGCTCTCGCACATTTGCTGATCAAAATAATTCAGTCATCTAACTTGCAATGACTCATATAAATACTGTGGGATCCCCATTATTCCATATAGTGCACTTACCTTAGGACCTGCACACAGTCAGAAAATGATCCAAAAATAGTAACCAACTCTCATTTGGGGTGGTTATGATTGTTGCTATAATCGCTGGCTTGTACTTACTTCGAGGAGACCTGACAAGTACTTGGTGCAGATTTCCAGTGGCTTCGTGAGCGGAGAATGCGCGCTCCAGGCTGGAGTGGCCGTGAGCTGGGCCACGCCCCGCAAGGTTCTTTCCAGGGACGGCAGCCCGTAGAAGTGAGGCGCATCCGTGACCCTCAGGCACTGCAGCAGCCGCAGAGCCAGCTGCGTTTGGAAAACATAGAGGAGTTCCAAGCACTTCCTGTGTAAGCAGAGGAGGGGAAAGTCACCCACGGAGCAAGTGATGGGCAGACATAAGTGCTTCCTTATTGGTGGGAGAGGGTCCCCCACAACCCACTGTTACAGAAAAGTAGGAAGCAGGGAAACGGTGAAAAGGATCCATCTCGACACAAGACACCTCAGGGAAAATACAACTCAACTCCCACCTCAAGTGTATGACGGCAAACACCAGGAACGATTACATTAGAAAATCAAAATCAGCATTGCTGCATGACAACAAAACAAAAAGTGGGAATGAAAAATGAAGTGCATACTTGAAGTAAGTTTGATAAGCTTGCACTTTTAATCACGCAGTAGCTCCTCTTGGCCAACAGCCTTGCCTCTCATTTCATAAAGAGAAATGAAATGATCAGCAGCTAACTCCCTCGACATCCTTCTCCCACACCCAAATACTTACCTACTTTACTCCATGTTCCTTTACCCCACCCTCTTCTAACACTGCTCATTCAGCTGTCTGTCCTCAGTGTGTATCCCCTCATTTTCTTACTCTCTTCTTAATGCCCTTTTCTACTTGCCTACTTCTCTCTTCTGTATTCCCACTCCATGTCTTTTTCCTCTTCTCGCCCCAATTACCCCTTAAAATGCACACATACCCAACAACCTGTAAGCAGCATAAGTCTCTCCCATCCTAAAACAAACATAAATTCTAACCTGCTCACAACTAGCACACCCAAGTGATGTCACACTCACTCCTTTCCTTCGTAGCAAAACTCATGGAGAGAACCCACCCGTTGTTTCTCAGTCTCATCCAAGACCACCTGTGAGTAGCTCTTGGTTTACAGATTCTTAAACTACTGACACTATAATTTGAGAAGCCCCCAATGAGATTCTTACACAACTGCCAGGTCCAGCTGCACAGATGCTGCCCTTGGATTCATTTGTTGTTGTTTTCAGTACAATGCTGAGGTGTGGTTCCTGTGTGATACAGTCCACAATCTGACGTGTATACTCCGTGATGGCTCGTGTGTGTGTAAACACGCACCCACTATATCAGATCATTCAGTGCCTCAGAAAGCTCCAAGCTGTCCCGCTGCAGTGAAATCTTTACTCACTTGTCTTCCAGATTTGCTGATCTTCTCTTCTACTGTGTCTAGTCTGCTGTTAAGCCCATACGCTCAGTTCTTCACTTTAGATCTGAATTTCTCAGTTGTAGAATTTGTACTTAAGTTCTTTCAGTAGTATCCATTTCTCTGCTAGTGAGATTGGGTTGCTAAAAAAGTCATGACACATTTTTTCTGTTTTTCGAAGAAAAAATACATGATGACTTTTCTGAAAACCCAGTATTATCCATATTTTTATCAATGTTGCCCATCTTTTCAACTAAACCTATTATATTTATAATTTGAAATAGTATTATAATGGTAGTTCTAAAGTGCTTGTCACATGTGACATCTGTAGTTCTGTTTCTAGTAACATTTTTCTCTTAATTATGGGAGACATTTTCTAGGTAACAATTTTCTTCACTTGTGATTTTAATCAAACGTTTGTATAAAAGAGCTATTAAGACTGAAGTAGGGGCCTCCCTGGTAGCACAGGGGTTAAGTCTCAGCACTATGAAGCTATCGGCAGCCACTGCAGCACAAGTTTGATCCCCGCCCAGGGAACTGACACACAAGGTGCGGCAGACCTCTCCTGCCTCACCCGCTGTTCCCCTCAGCAGTGAATTTCAGTTGATCTGACTGTTCTGCTCTGCACTATGTCTCTGGTGAATCCTCTCACACACCCCACCCTGCAACTCTGGCCAACACCTCAGTTCTTGCATGTGTGAATAAAAATAAATTTTAAAAAAAGAGTGAAGTAGATAATGATTTCTCATAGAAATAGCTTGCCCATTCATCCCATGATCTGGGTTAGCGCTAATCTCTGGGATTTAACCACGTGTTGAACAACGTTGTAAAGAGAACAAAAACTGCCCAGTATATACTTTAAAAGGATTAGAGTGAATTAAAAAAAAAAATTCTACAACTCACATCTAAAGAAACGCATTTAAAACCCACCAAGATGGGCCTCCCTGGCGGTGCAGTGGTTGGGCGCTGTGCTGTGGAGCTGTCAGCAGTGATGACGCAAGTTCGACACCCAGCCGGGAAGATTCCCACATGGCACAGCAGACCTCTCCTGCCTCGCCCGCTGCTCCCCTCAGCAGTGTATTTCTGATCTACCTGTTCTGCTCCCCGCTCTGTCTCTGGTGAACCCTCTCGCCGCCCCACGCCTCTGGCCTGTACCCCAGCTTGTATGCATAAATAAATAAATCTTTTTTCAAAAATATTAAAAATAGATGAATAAATAAAACCCACCAATATGAAAATGGATATAAAAGTCACAGAAGGGTGTGTCTGCTCAGGCAGACGTGCAGAAGTTAGAGAGGACCAGGAACCAGAGCTGGAGCACAAACTCCGTGTGTGGAGCTGTCATCGGGCGGCACCAGAGGCTGAAACAGGAGCAAGCGCGTACCCCACTGGTTATCCCTGCTGTCCTCCCTCTCTTAACACTTTGTGTGCTGGTGCCCTTTAAATTTACCAGCCCTTGGGGCCGGCCATTTTCTGTGCCACCGCATGAACGGTATAAGCATTCAATAAAACACACACAACTCCTGAACTACTGGACACTAAAAAAACTGTAATATCTCTCATAAAACACCTTACACTTTCACCAAAACAATGTGTAAAGCTTCCAGACTGAGTACGATCAAAGAAATAGCTCCTAATAGTTCCAAATAGTTTCATGTCACTCACGTGGCATGAAAAACCGGAGACTAGATGAACACATATGAACACAGGAGCGGCCACCTGATACTGGTGACAGAAACACGTACTAATATGTGAGCGGACCACAAAGTGTTAAGGTGAAACAAGTGAAAAGCAAAATTCTTCGGAATCCGAAAGCAACCCAGGCCCCACAGGCCCCACCTCCCAAGACACGTGGTACCTGTCGGTGACGGCGCTGCAGCCCAGCAGCAAGGTGCTGAAGAGCCCCATCAGCTCCTTCTGCAGCTGCTGCCGGACCGCAGTCCCGACGTCATCAGCTTCTTCCCGAGCCTGGGACTCTGTCGGAACCAGTAGGTCTAAAAGTGGGTTTGGACTCTAAAAAATAAGAATCGTAAAAAAAAATAGTTACTCGCTGACTGAGCTAGATGTTGTTTCTTGAAAAGTTTTTTGTGTTGTTGCTAACCACATTCTGGATTAACTAAGATGAATTATATTGCCTAGCGAGTAGCTAGTGTATGTCTCTATGCATTAGCAGAGTTGCTCTAAACTCCAGAGCTGCTTCATGTTATTCCAACAAAAGGAAAGCACATCTATTATAGAAAACTGGGGTAAATACAGAGAAGCACAGGAAGAAAACAAAAATCAGCCATAATCACACCTACAGCGAGCACCACGGACCCCTGGCCCGACCATGTCTGAGTCGCGCGAGCAGAATTGCAATTCTTGCAGCACTGTTTACAATAGCTACGGTATGGAAACAACCCAGAGGCCCAAAAATAGATGACTGGATCAAGAAGATGTGGTACATATACACAGTGGAATACTATACAGCATTCAAAAAAGATAAACACATGCCATTCGCAGCAGCATGGATGGAGCTAGAAGGGATCATGGTCAGTGACATAAGCCAGAAAGAAAGAGAAAAATATTGAACGGTTTCACTTATAACAGGACTATAGGGGAACCAAATAAGAATGCGACATTCAACAGGGGAGGGGGAGGGTAAGGGCTCAAGAGGGGTAAGAAAGGAGCACAAGGGACTATGGTGATGGCTTCCCAGGTGAACAGGTGATGGATAACCTATGGGGAACACACAATAATGTAAAAGATATGAATAACAAAAAATAAATAAAATATTAAAAAAAATTGCAATTCTATCCCAGGATCAAAGCTGTGATCAAGTGCGAAGTCCAATGTTACAAACACTTTCTGTTTAATGCTATTGTCACTGTTTCTTGAAAATATTATTTTAATGTGAGTGGCTCAACCATGAGTATTTATCCCACCAACTCATCAGTGATGTCTACCTTTGCTGAGCTGCAACGGTGCATTCGGCTTTGACTATGTCCTAGGTAGGAAGTCTAAGCAACGGAGTGATTAAATAAAAATATTCTCATAGTTTTCAGGCCTTTGATGTATGTTCCAGATTGTCCCTGCAAAAGGGCACCAGCACACCCGACATAGCAGGACGCCAGGAGGCCCGCAGCAGGCAAGCCAAGGCGAGTGTTGCCGCTGTTGCAGTCTGCCAATTACATAGACTGATAAGTACCACTAGTGCTTCTTTTTTTTTTTTTTTAGATTTATTTATTTATACATACAGCTGGGGTATAGGCCAGAGGTGTGGAGTGGCGAGAGGCTTCACCAGAGACAGAGCGGGGAGCAGAACAGGCAGATCAGAAACACACTGCTGAGGGGAGCAGCGGGCGAGGCAGGAGAGGTCTGCCGCACCATGTGGGATTCTCCCTGGCCGGGCATCGCCGCTGCCGATAGCTCCACAGTGCAGCGCTCAACCGCTGCGCCACCAGGGAGGCCCACCACTAGAGCTTCTTAAATATTTTCTGACTTTAAAAAATGTCACTGAAAAAGCAGAATTGCTTCTAATATTGAGAATGTAGAAAATGTCACATTAACAGCATTAAAGATAAATGATATCTTTAAAGATATTTATTAACTTCTGGTAATGTCACAGACACTGTGCTAAAAAGGAGAAAGAAAATAAAATATCTTAACTTTTTGACTAAATTAGAAGGTATGCATGTTCATATTTTACAGGCGGGCAAACAGAGGTGAAGTAATGGGTCCAACCATTCATATGAGCAGAGCCAAAAATTCAACCTAAAGTATCTTCAAGGTTAATTAACATCTGTCCCCAGCATTATGTTCATATGAACAGCACATACATTGCAACATACAGAAAGAAACAAAATCAAAGGGCCTCCCTGGTGGCGCAGGGGTTAAGTCTCAGCACTGAAGCTCTCCACAGCCAGTGCAGCACGAGTTCGATCCCCGGCCAGGGAGATGACCCACATGGCGCAACAGACCTCTCCTGTCTCCCCGCTGCCCCCCTCAGCAGTGTATTTCAGTCAGTCTTCCTGTTCTGCTCCCCACTCTGTCTCTTGTTAATCCTTTCACCCCACCCCTCTGGCCTACACTCCAGCTCTTGTGTGCATAAATAAACAAATCTTAAAAAAAGAAACAAAATGAAAATGTAATTACTGTTGCTAGGAAATCCTTCACCTAAAGGACTCGATGCAAAATTGACTGCATTTTCTTCAGGGAAAAGAAAGAAAAATATGGGAAGACAATTTCAGTTCCTCTTACATAGCACATAGTATATGCTTTAACCAGGGAGACACAATTATAAACAATATAACTAAGAGCTTCGGGCAAGGGTTGGGAGAGATGTTGCACCTTTCACTTTCTGCCATTTCACACTGAAGGTGAATCAAGGTTTCATGAGTGTATCCGCTTGTGATAACACGTGGCCATTTTTGTTATGTTTGTTATATTAACAAGTTATGAAGTTATGGTGTACTTTTCTTATAATTAACTGGAACAGCTTCTTTAAAGTCACGCATTTAATGAGTGAATAAAATTACTGAGTGTCCACCATGTGCGTGCAAGGCACCAAGGCAGATGGCAGATGCTGAGTGAGCAACAGTGAACAAAATGGCTCCCACGTTCCCCCATCTGCAGTGATCTGATCAAGCTCCCCAAACACACCAGCATCCCAGTTCATAACATGTAGGTCTTTTAAATCTATCTACACTATAAAAGGCATTCTGAGGTTTCTAGCTTAAGCTGTACTGCCTCTGTTTTTAGAGAATCGCGTCTCTAAGTGAGCTTTGGGGTGTACTAACACGTCACGGAACGCATTTCTTTTATAAGGCCTCTGGTTGTTTAAGTTGGTTTCAGGCCTCTTTTCTAATGTTCACGTGGTTGTTTTGTGATTATTTGCACCTAAGTTTCTCTTTGCTAGGCTAAGGAAACTATATGGCGCTGGCAAACAAAACGGCCAACAAGCGGTCGAGAAGGCGCTTAGTGAGTTCTTTGGCAAGCTTGTTAGAACGCAGTTGGCTACAGAAGTTGAGAGTGGAGGGGGCTGGAAGGAAATACTGCTAGGAGCTGACTGACAAGAAGCCCGAGCACGCCCGGCTCACGCCTCCCCCGTCCCACAGCAGCCCCCTCGCCGTCTCCACCTGGCTGTGCCGCCTACCTCGCCACACGCCCCAGCAGCCGCCCAGCCCAAGGGCTCCACTGAGAAACAGCTGCAGCAGGCAGCTCCCAGACAGAAGCTGAGGCTGAAGTTCACGATCATGCCACAGACTTAATGGATGAGCGCCGGCCCCTCACCACAGGAGGCCACATGAGTGTTAGACTTCTCAGCAACACAGTTTGAATGAGTTTTACCGATCATTCATCAAAGCTAAACTCCAAATAACTTAAACTTACTTGTCTAAGAAGTAATTCTAGAAGCCAGTTTAGGAGTTCTACTGATGAATTTCTTCTCCGGTCCTTCAACAACTTATTTAAAAAATGGACGATATCGATGAGCAGTTTCTCATCTTCGGTGCAAGCAGGAAGCACCTGTAAAAACCTACGTTTGGGAAGACAATAGTCAGGGTTCGAGCTCTTCGGCATAATCGTCACCTCTCTTTCTCATAATTTAGCTAATAGCAAATTTATAAAATTTTAAAGAATGGTTTCGACAACCAAGTCTCCAAACTCTTGAGAACGTGACCCCCAATGGCTAATGTTTAGTCACCAAGTTACACCCTTGATATTTAATGACTGAGTTACACGCTTCATATTTATTAAGAACGTTACACACTCTACATTCAGGCACAGAAGCCTGCCTGCCGTCAGCGTGTGTTCAAGGGCGATCATCTGCTTCCTGTGACACTTACATTTACAGCTAGAGCCTCCCCAGGAACTGTATTCAAGGGGCAATACCCTCATAAAATTCCAAATAAAAAGAAACATGAGATAATTTACTTAAGAAGAAAACAAAGAAATTAAACAGCTCGCTGCAGGCATACCAGACCTATTAATCCATGTACGGGGTCTCCACGCACCTCTGACAGGGGCAGGGTGTTCATCCATTTATTCTCATCATTGCCTTTTGTGAGATGACAAAATGTCCCACGATTGGCTATTTTAAAAACGGGTGTGTGTCTATTAATAATTTCTCCCCACATGCGGTGACTACATTAAATTTTTTCTTTTTTTGTTATTATTATAGTCAAGAAAAATCCTGGGGTTTCTCTTTCTATAACTTTCTCTCTTGACAGTGAGAGGACAGGCTCTTATCACCAAAGGCCTGAAGAGGAACCCACAAACAATTCAACCCAGGCCTCGGAGACGGGGGTGCTGGAGCTCGTGCTGACCTGCTGAGTGCCGTGTGCCACGCCAGAGACTCCCAGGGAGCTGTGTACAGGCCGGTGCCCCCCTTGAAGGACAGTCTGTCATTCAGCAGATAGAAGCTCATTCTGGTGACGGCAGCCCGCACGTCCCGGTGGGCTGTGGCCTGCACGATGGCGCGGAGACAGTCCCCCAGCCCGCATGCTGTGTGCGTCACCCTCAGGGCAAGCTCGTCCTCTGTGGACAACGTCAGGGTGTCGAGAAATCTAAACATGGAGGAAAAACAAACAACAGAAAGCGGTTTCAACGAAAGCCCACACTTAGAGCTATTAGCAATTCTCTCCTCAAGATTCTCTTTTACCTCACTTTCTTTAAAGACTGAAGCACAGCTGAAAAAAACAAAACCAGGCTTTCCCCTAGTCTAAGTGTTCATGTGGACATTTTCTTGCTTACAGAAATACAGTTTTCTTCTTTTTCTTTTTTTTCTTTTCAAAGATTTATTTATGCCTACGAGCTGGGGTACAACCAAAGGTGTGGGCCGGTGAGAGGGTTCACCAGAGACAGAGTGGGGAGCAGCACAGGGAGATGGACGGAAATCCACTGCTGAGGGGAGCAGCGGGGAGACAGGAGAGGTCTGCCGCGCCATGTGGGAACCCCCCCGGCCGGGTGTTGAACTCGCATCGTGGCCGACAGCTCCACAGCGTAGCACTTTATCACTGTGCCACCAGGGAGGCCCCAGAAATACAGTTTCATTCAAGAAGAAGGTACTGATGGGTTTAGGATGTCAGTATATTCCAGGGTATCACCCTTGATGGAGGAGAAAGAGCCCTCACCCACAGCTGGCGAGAACGTGAGCTGGCGCAGCCCCTGTGGGAACTGGAAGGGAGACTGCTTGGCTGAAGACTAGGAGGATGCTGTGTGACCTAGCAACACCGCCACCGGGCCTTATCCCCCAGGACATGAAAACAAGAGCACAGGAAGGTTCTCGCCTCTGTTCACAGCAGCATTTCCCATAACGGCCAAGTCACGGCATCAACCTCAGTGCCTTTTGGGACAAAATGGATGGCCCTGGAGGTGATGACCCCGGTGAAATGAGTCCGGAAGCAAAAGAGGGCCTCCCTGGGGGCATAGGGGTTAAGGCTCAGCCTATGAAGCTACCTGCAGTCACTGCAGCACAAGTTCAATCCCCGGCCAGGGAGCTTCCCGCAGGGCACAGCAGACCTCTCCTGTCTCCCCACTGTCCCACTCAGCAGTGTATCTCAGTCAGTTCACCTGTTCTGCTCCCCGCTCTGTCTCTGGTGAATCCTCTTACCAACCCCAACACCTCTGGCCTGCACCCCAGCTCTTGTATGGGAGGGTGGGAGAGAGGGAGGGAAGGTGGGAGTGAGGGAAGGAAGGAAGCAAGCAAGCAAGCAAAAGATACCAATGGTTTCGCTGATCTGTGGAGAATATAAATAACCAAGGAACACAAATTGGCAACATGCATCCAAAGTAACTTAGACTGAAAAGAATACCGGTTAACAGAGGGGACGGTGCTGAGTGGAGAGAAGAGGGGAGAAGAGAGAACAGACACAGCATGGAGGCTGGATGGAGGGCGAGCGAGGCCAGGGCACACATGGAGGGGGGCAATGCACCCCCACAGTTACACAGACATCATCATCCTCACAGAGCGCTGACATGTCCATTCACACAACCTTGTTGCACTCGCTCCCCTTCAAAGCACTTTCCTGGTGATTTCACCTATTAACTAATCAAGCTTTAAATAATCTCTAAAACAGCAGAGAGCATGATGCTTTCCGATTTAAATATCCTTGTATGCTGCTTTTCTTAAGCAATGGGCACTCATCTTTAAAACAAAACAAAATTTAAGGAAAATGAATCAGATGTTCTCAGTGGAAAAAAAAAAAAAAGCTACTGACCTCAACGAAAAATACAACCTTAAATCATTAATTATAACTAGTCAACTGCAAATGCCTTTTCAACTAAATGTAACAGCTTACTCTCGGGTTTTGGTCTCAGAGCTCATTTGCTTCAGCAGGTTCTCACTCCCGTGATACCACGACAGGTTCCACGCTATCCTCAGCATGTCCGAGACTGGCTTCAAGGCCAGGCAGTCAGCAGAGAGAGGCAGGACGATGGAGTACGGGCTCACGGCGTGGTGCCCAAGCACGCGCACCGGCAGGTGGTACCTAAAGAAAGCACAGATGAGCAGGTACTAACCTTCACGTTCTTCGACGCCCCTCGAAGGGAAGAGCCACAGGTGAGGGCTAGGTCTACGTGGGTCTACACCTCTGGCCCTGCAATACGACACGGACCTCTGACAGCCTGTCCGACAGCAGCACGCTTCATGCTGTATTTCAGTCACTCTTCTTTTGATCCCCAAACGCCCCCAGAATAGTCAGATTTCCTCCTGAGCACCTGCCACACTCTCTGCGGTGTCAGAGTTGTCTGCAGAGATGACCAGCACCCCTGGAAGTCCAGGCCCCTGGCTGTGTGAGCCCCACGAGGAAGGGGCGCGGCTGGGAGATCCAGCCTGCCCCCAACACATGGTTCCAGCGACGGGCACATGAGACCCACTTCACAGGGGCCAAAGCGAGTCTGAAAGAAGCTAAAGGGACTGCCAACACCCACAGGGACCACTAGGCGACTGAACCAACAAGAGACAGAATAAAGTAGGTAAACACAATAAACACGGAGCCTTCCCATTCCCCTGGGAAGCTGCTGTGTTCCTTTTCCTTGTGATGGGATCGACAGCGGGTCGACTTATGCTCATTCTGGTGTTGATAAGAAAAACAAACGGGGTCAACCTGAAACAATGTTATTCAAGGACCTCATTTTGCTTAAAGTAGCAATTTCTAAGCACCCAGCAAGGACTTACTGGACGCTTCCCTTGGCTTCTTTTACTGACCCTCATGGCTAAGCGACTCGTGATGTGTGAAGAGCAGTTTTCAAGTGCGGGGCGGTATTCTGCTGATTGCACAGGGCATCGCTTACCCATTGTCTCTGCTGGCCTTTGGGTGTTTTCAGCTTTTGGCTACTACAATGAAAGCCGCTATGAACTTTCTTACACACACACACAAAAGACAAGAGTGGGTGATGCAAACGCCAGGCGCTGGGGAGTGTGGGGAACTGCTGGTGCTCCCACCGCTTCTGGGCTGGGCCTGGGGCTGCTAGCTCACAGTTTGGTAGCACACACTGGAGATCAACATGAAAATCCTCTGTCTGACTAGGGGGCATTCAAGATTGTTCTTAGCAGTCATTTCTTCACACCAGCCCCAACCCGGACAAAAGAAACAAGTTTCTGGCCAGGGCAGAATGGGGGAGACACCGCTCCACACCATACACAGAACACACCATACGCGATGGCATCGGCCAGCTACTGCTTCACACAGCGACGTGGCCAAATCTCTGAGTTGAGCAAAAGAAGCCAAATAGGGCCTCCTGATGGTGCAACGGGTTAAGTCTCAACACTGTGAAGCTACCGGCAGCCACCGAAGCACGAGTTCAACACCCAGCCAGGGAGCTTCCCATAGGGTGCAGCAGACCTCTCCTATCTTGCCCACTGCTCCCTTCAGCAGTGGATTTCAGTCAGTCTCTCTGTTCTGCTCCCCACTCTGTCGCTGGTGAATCCTCTCGACCCCCGCAACACCTCTGGCCTGTACCCCAGATCTTGTATGCATAAATAAATAAATCTTTAAAAAAAAGTAAATTAAAGAAATAAAAACCTTTACCTTCTATAAACTGAAACAGGCAAACTGAAGGAGGATGGCGAAGAAGGTTTACTGGAAGGATTAATAGACCTAGATCATAAAAGAAAAAGAAGAGAAATAACAGGTTGGACCACAGTTCTTCTAACAAATATCTTGCTTTCCCGCTTGGAAACGCTAATCAACATCTGCAAGTGGGTCTCACCACAAGGAGAAAACTTTTCCCTTTTTACTTTTCTTCCTTCCTTTCTTTTTACTGTAGCTCTATGAGAAGTCAGGTGTTCACTGAACCTGCTGTGATCATTTCACAGCTTACGTAAATCAAAGTGTCATGATGCACACCTTAAACTTACACAGGGATGTATGACAGAATTTTTTAAAAGAGCTGCAGCTGGTTTGACCATTTACTTTAGATGTAATACGTTTGCCGCCGTCTGGATGTGTTTATAAAGAATGACCATCCTTTTCCTTAGGAGCGCACACAACCAGGAATTCACACCTGGGGTTGTGTTATCCAGGTACTACCATCCTAAAGGGGTTTTTAAATAAAATATTAAAGCAAAAAACGCCAAGTTGACAGTATGGAGTAAACAATGTATTAAGGATGAAAATTACTGCAGCAGTTTTTAAATTTCAGACTTAGCAATGTTCAAAAATAAATGTCAAGGTGACTTTTCGAGCCCGTGGGTTTTTTGATACTTCACCTACCAGCCCTCACCACAGTGCCCAAGACAGCAAGCACAAGCCTTGCGAGGCGGGGATCGCCATACATCACCACAGTCGCACCGACCGTGGACAAACCATTAAAAGTAAAAGCTTGAAACTGCGTGTAGCTCACCACATGTCCATTCTTGACACTTCATCAAACAACAGAAGACAAAATAATGCTCCCACTTCAGTCACAACTGTACAGTCTTCGTGAAATATCAAGGAAACTGAGAAGTAAAAGGAAGGATAACTATGAAATATTTTTGCCAGTAGAGAGAATGAACCCCAAATTTAGAATATCGTAACCGGAAAGGCAGAAGTGGCGTCCCCCAAAGATGCGCCGTCAGCCCAGTTAAACTGACATCACTGGAACAGGAGCCCCCAAACAACCCAATGTGTGTGACTCTGGGGGGCTTGTTGGAGCAGTTACCGCCTCGGTGGGTCTAGAGTGTGTTCTGGGATCCCCAGGATGCAGGGCCTACAGTGGAGCCACACCGAGAGAACCCCGGATTGGATGCTGCCCAGCGGTAGTCAGAGATGCAAATAATCCAGCTCCTAGGAAGGGTTTGCCACGTCGTTTGCCTTTAGCTCATGTTTTCTCATGCAAAGACATCTTTATCTTAGTGTTTCACCCTTCCCTATAAACCTATCATCACAGAACTTGGATGTGACTATAAAATTTCGTGTCTGTGCTGGTGGTAGAGTTTTTATTTCTGTGTCTTATTACAAGTAGTTCACAGAAAAGGAAAGTACTCTGAACTAACAGATACATTGCAAGCACCACCACTTAGAAGTGTGTTAAGTGACCAAGTCAAATCCTTTAACACCAATAAGCCTCAGTTTCCACCTCTGTAATGTCCCCAATGCTACGATTTCTTGGTGCTTGAAACCTACAAAATTCTACCCAAACAGGTATGGTGGCCGCTGCATTCACGCAAGAGTGACAATATGACAGGTTAGGCAGATCTAAGGAAGCAGGTGTAAGAAATTATTTTTGAAAGAAGGTTATTTTCCCTAACTGCAAGAGAGGGCAAACATCATTATATAGTTGGCATGATTAAAAAATAGCAATGAATTAAAGAGTAAAGAAACAGATACATAAAAGATTTATGATAAATAGACATTTCACATCAGTAGAGACAGAATGGGTCATATATACAAATACGTAAGAAATTACTGCAATATAACTGTGTACACTGGGAAGAAACAAATTTAGATCCCGACCTTATACTAGGCCAAAATCAATTCTGGATTAAAGATCTACGGTTCGCAAATACCATCTATGTATCAGGAGGAAGTATGGGAGCACATCTGGAATTTGGAGTTGGAAAAGGCCCCCCTTTAGAGCATGATGAAAGCTCCAAATGCTATAACAGAAAAAACATTTTATCTATTCCCCCAAAATATTTCAGGTTAAACCTGTAATAATAGATACATTTAAAAAGATAGAAAGGCTGAAAATAATCAATAAAATCAGTCATAAGGTTTATATTGCTTTATATAAAGAAATTCTACAAATTACTAAGAAGAATCAAGTCCAACCAAAAAATAGGCAATTCATAGAAGAAAAAAGAAATACGTGAAAAGATAATCAACTGCACTCAAAATAAGATAGAAAACAAAATAATAATGGCGTATTTGCTGGTAATAATAAAGGAACTTTTAAAATGAAAGACAGTCACTGTTTGCAAAGTTGTGAGGAAAGAAGAAACTTTAAACACCCTGGGTGGAAGTGACTAGAAGGGAACTTAGCCATGTCTTGCAAAAGCTCTTTAACCCAACAAGTCCAATCAGTGTTTGCACAAAGATGATCACAAAGGCAGATAACTGCCACAGTTAGAAATATGAGACAAGGGGCCTCCCCAGTGGCGCAGCAGGTTAAAGCGCTGTGCTGTGGAGCTGTCGGCAGCGGCGATGCAAGTTCAATGCTCGGCTGGGGAGATTCCCACATGGCGCAGCAGACCTCTCCTGCTTTACCCGCTGCTCCTCTCAGCAGTGTATTTTGGTCCATCTGCCTGTTCTGCTCCCCACTCTGTCTCTGGTAAACCTTCTTACTGCCCCACGCCTCTGCCCTGAACCCCAGCTTGTATGCATAAAATAAAATTAAAAAAAAAAAGAAATATGAGACAAGTATTAATATGGCAAACTGAAACTCTGAAACACTTAACAGGTTTTATGTTTTTTTAAGAAGGTAGTCTCATAATGTAATAATCTGAAAAGATATTCCAGACCTATTTTTGTTGGGAAAAAAAGCAACATAATACCTAAGTGGTACAGTATAAAAAATACAGCATGTATACAAAGCAAAGGCCATTTCAGATGGCGTACGGCCAACGACGCTGGCCACATTCTTCTTTAGGAAATTGAAAAAAAGAGAGAAAATAAAGAAAAACTTTCAAATTTGTACTTTGGATAGTTCCATATTGTTTGAAACTTTACAATAAGGATATATGTGTTGAGATTATTTTAAAAAAATAAATCAACAAATATAAGGCAGTTTGGGTTCTTCTCCTGCTTCTACCATTATCAGTTATGATTGTGGCCAAGTGGCTAAATCTCTCCAGTCTTTGTGTAATCAGTGATTTCTACGTGAATTTCTAACCCTGATATACTGGGAAGGATTCTGTGATGCCATAAGGCTTCTAATTGAAAGTAAATCAGGGCATTCCTGGTGGCACAGTGGTTAAGCGCAGCGCTGTGGAGCTGTCAGCAGCGGCAACGAGAGTTAGACGACCAGCCAGGGAGATTCCCACATGACACGGCAGACCTCTCCTGCCTCGCCCGCTGCTCCCCTCAGCAGTGTGTTTCCGTCCATCTGCCTGTTCCGCTCCCCACTCTGTCTCTGGTGAACCCTCTCACCGCCCCACACCTCTGGCCTGTACCCCAGCTTGTATGCATAAATAAATAAATCTTTAAAAAAAAAAAAGAAAGTAAATCGTCTCTTTGATTTACTCTCCTCACTGTGGACAGAACAATCTTTCTGAAAAACACACCCCGCCTGTTTGACGATCTTTAAGGCTTCTCGCTGCGATCTTGGCCCAGCGCACCCTTCATGAACCCTGCCCCGTCCCATCATTCCCCCTCACTCCATACCCACACTGAGGCCAGTCATCCTACCCTACCACATCTCAAACACACCCTCAGGAAGTCAGCCCCCTCGAATTGAACATCTCCTCACTTCTGAGCTCCAGCTACCTGGCACATTCTCTGGAAGCTTTTTCTGAGATTTCCCAACCACCCAATCCACTCAGGAGCGCTCTCTCACACCAGGAACTCCACTAAGGTGTCCAGCTATACTGCCGGCTCCATCAGGGTGTTTACTCAGCTCATTCGCACACTCCAGGGGCCTCGCGATGCACCCAACAGCTGGCATGCACTCTGAACTCGCCTGCTGAGGAATAAATTTTTCTGATTGGGTATCCGGCTAAAAAGCTAAATTTTTGCCCTGAAGCAAAATCCATAAATGAGAGATACTGTAATTCATTTTCAAACTTACTAAAGCAATTTTTGCAAACACTGATAAGACAGAAAAATTCCTTCGGGAATACAGTACCTGCCTTAGAAAGTGCCTTTGAATCTGGGAGGTGCTTAGAGTTAGCTGAATGCTAGAGTTTAAATGCAATTGTAAACGAAAAGGTAAAGTAGGAACTAAATTCTACTGAATGAGATGTAATAGGAAGATAATTATGAACAGCAGTGAAGAAAACTGGAGCTCCATAACTGCTATTCTACTAGATCAACCTACTAAAAAATGGTAAAAATTTTACTCTACTCAAAATTTTAAGAGCTTGCACACAATGAGTTGGTTTAGAACTTCAACTGGTTTGGCCTTTTACCAGTGCTATTAAATATACTGTGCTCTTCATTTGGAAAGCAAAAGCCATTATAAGAAAAGAAAATGCTAGAGTGCAATGAATGTGTTTGTTCTAATCTGTATTCTTTTTTTTTTTTTTTAAAGATGTAGAGACTTTTTTTTTTTTAAGATTTATTTTATTTTTATACATACAAGCTGGGGTACAGGCCAGAGGTGTGGGGCAGCGAGAGGGTTCACCAGAGACAGAACGGGTAGCAGAACAGGCAGATCAGAACTACACTGCTGAGGGGAGCAGCGGGCGAGGCAGGAGAGGTCTGCCGCGCCATGTGGGATTCTCTCCCTCCCCGGCTGGGCGTCGAACTCGCGTCACCGCTGCCGACAGCTCCACAGCGCAGCGCTTAACCGCTGCGCCACCGGGGAGGCCCTCTAATCTGTATTCTGATTCTATTTTGAACACGAGTATTATTTAACTCCTCCATGCATGCTAACAGACAAGGCACAACAAGTTGAGACATTTGATCCAGATGCCTCTTGTAGATTATTAAAAACAGTCGCCTAGGGGCCTCCCTGGTGGCACAGAGGTTAAGCGCTGCGCTGTGGAGCTGTCGGCAGCTGCGATGCAAGTTCGACGCCCAGCCAAGGAGATTCCCACATGGCGCGGCAGACCTCTCCTGCCTCGCCCGCTGCTCCCCTCAGCAGTGTGTTTCCGTCCATCTGCCTGTGCTGCTCCCCACTCTGTCTCTGGTGAACCGTCTCGCCGCCCCTCATCTCTGGCCTGTACCCCAGCTTGTATGCATAAATAAATAAATCTTTAAAAAGAAACAAAAACAGTCGCCTAAACCTCTAGGAAAGAAAATAGTACAAAATTTAACCAAACTTTTTTGAGAACTGTTAGAAGAAAAAGAAAAAAAAATAACTTGCACTTTTCCAGCTAAACTAATCACCAAATTACAATCAAATTCAAGCTTTTTTTTTTTTAAATCACACTTTATAAAATGTAATCATTCTGGCAGAGAACCGCTCAGGAAGGCCTAGCTCCCACTCCTCACAGATGGGGTCTCCGTTCTTACCAGCAGCTATCGACACGAGCAGGTGTCGCACTCCAGGCTCAGACCTAAAGGCACAAGCAGCCCAGGATGAGGAGACAGAAGCGGCCTGTCTGGGCTCTGAGGCCTGCTCAGGACACAGGCAGCCTGCACAAAAGTGCTGACCATCCTCCGTGGTGGGGATTTCCTGTGGCATCTTCCCCAATAAACTTTATTATTCTGTCAGTAAAATGGAGAGTAAATGCCACCTACAGTTAAAGAATAAACACAGCTTAAGACTGGTCTCATTAATGAGGGCCTCCCTGGTGGCACAAGGGGTTCAGTCTAAGCCTATGAAGCTATCCAGCCACTGCAGCACAAGTTCAATCCTCGGCCAGGGAGCTTCCCACAGGGCGCAGCAGACCTCTCCTGCCTCTCCTGCTGCTCCCCTCAGCAGTGTACTTCAGTAGATGCACCTGTTCTGCTCCCCGCTCTGTCTCTGGTAAATCCTCTCACCCCTCACACCTCTGTACTATACCCCAGTTCTTGTATGCATCAATAAATAAATAAATAAATCTTTAAAAAAAAAAAAAAAGACTGGTCTCATTATGAGCAGAACAGATCTTCCTCACCTCTGAGGAGCAGAGTCAGCAGGGAGGTCTGCTGGGCCAGGGAGACGCGCGTGGCTGAGTCGGCGCAGAGAACCTTCCTCAGGATGGTAAGGCTCGGCGGCACCAGGCACTCTGTTACCTGCAGGAGGAGAACATGGTCATTTCACTTTCACTGATTCTGAGGTGAAGGAAGAAACACCATAGTATCATCTTACTCCAAATTTTAAACTTTTTCATTAAAACTGCACAAAATTAAAGCACAAATAAATATTTGAAAATTTTTTTCCACCGAAAATAAACCTTGTATATACTTCTGCCTGCACGACGTATAGAAATTTCAAGATGAGTTCTCCTTTACAGAGGCATCACTTTTAGAAATTAAAACAATGAACATGCTGTTCACTGGTGTCACTCAGGACTGAAACGCCAAGTACTCATCTGATTTCAGATCTGAAGAATATGAACGCCAGTCTGTAAAACTTATAGACACACGTCTCACCTCGCCGTCCTGACCCACGCAGTCACGTAAATACTCAATTATCTTGTCAATCAAGCATAACTTTTTCACCATAGCATGCATTTTAATATCTGCAGACAAAAAAAAAAGTCAGCAAAAGTTAAAGAACATTTTCTGTAGTTTTAAGAACACTTTCAAACTGTTAAAAACAGTTAGCCCTGGCGATGGAAATTACAGGATGTAACTTTGAACTTTTGACTTTAGACACATCTGAACAATTTGAAAACTTTTACATAACAAGTACATCGTCTGTAAATAAAGAAAATTATTAGGAAGGAATAAAAACTAAACTAGTTCAGACACTGGAAAGTACTAGTTTTAAGTACATAAACATGAAGGATTATTTTATTTATGCTGTTTCACTGACAACTCTCCTCTTTTCCAAAGGTTTAGGGCTCTCCACAGGCTGACGTGGAAACACGGCTTGTAAGATGGTGGTTTTGCAAAAGAAGGGCTCGGGCACGGAGCTCAGCTGACCTCGTAGTGAACAATGGGTGAGTATGTCAGACTCTGCTGGCCATGTGGGCTCTGGCTCATGCACCCATTGCAGTTTTTCACAACATTTAAAAATCATTTTTTTTTAAAGATTTATTTATTTATGCATACAAGCTGGGATGTAGGCCAGAGGTGTGGGGTGGTGAGAGGATTCACCAGAAACAGAGTGGGAAGAACAGGCAGACTGACTGAAACACACTGCTGAGGGGAGCAGAGGGGAGACAGGAGAGGTCTGCTGCGCCGTGTGGGAAGCTCCCTGGCTGGGGATCAAACTCGTGCTGCAGTGGCTGGGAAAGCTGCATAGAGCTGAGACTTAACCCGTTGCGCCAACAGGGAGGCCCTTAAAAACCATTCTTAACTTGAGGGTTGTAAAAAAAAAAAAAGCGAGACTACCTGAGCAGTACAGCTAATCACTTCCCTGAACAGGAATTACCTTGCATGATCACCGCTAACTGCTCCGCAGCCGACTTTCTCAAAACAAGATCAATATCACCTGAGGTGAAGATTTCATAGAGTTTTTCAACAGTCTCCAACTGGAAACAAAAAAAAAAAAAGAGTCATTTTTCACCTTCTCTCAGTTCTCCAATAGATTTTATCACTCATACCATCAGAACAAAGGTGAAAAAATTTTACTTAAAATGGTTGCCATATTTACATATAAATTTGCAACAGTGCAAATCTGTTAAATGTGCTGGGCCAGGGAGGAACTTAGCATATAAGTCAAAGGCCATCGTGTCAAATAAGCCTCTCTTCCGAACGTGTACTTTTGCTAGGAAGTTCTTCTCGGCCCCTGAGCCTCCTAGAGGATTTCACAGAGAACGCCCCGTCACTAACAGCTCCACAGACAGTGCGCTAGGCTGACCTGGGAATAACAGCCCAGACATGTGACTCGGAGCTTCTGTTGCCCCCCAAAGCCATTCGCTGGAATTCCATGGGCCTCTCCCATTCCGCCCTGTTGGGGACCCGGAGCGGACAGCCTGGGGCTGCTGTTCAGCACCCTACAGATGGTTCTGCAAAGAAGGCTGTTAAGGGGTGGCCTTCTCTATCGGACCCTACATTGGCAGGATGACTGAGGTGCAGTCTTGGTCAAGTCAGAGAAGGGCAACACCTTGGAAGAGACCAAGGAAGCCAAAGATCCGGAACCGGGATTAACTACAAGATCGCAGCGTCACTGGATCGTTTCAGAGTCGCTGCTTTCACCTCCCAGAGGACTACTTTTCCCTCTTGTAATGAAGAGGCTCCAAACTTTTGTCATGAGAACTTCTCCTCTGCACTACTATTAGCAGTTTTCATCAGAAGAGCAAGAATTCCCGAGTTACACCGGTGACATTCAATTTTGCTTCATTACACAATTTCTTTCCACCAGATCAGCCTTCGTTGTATTTAAGATCCATCCATTAATTTGCATTTCCAGGGCCTCCCCGGTGGCGCAGCGGTTAAGCGCTGCGCTGTGGAGCTGTCGGCAGTGGTGACGCGAGTTCGACGCCCGGCCGGGGACAATCCCACATGGTGCGACAGACCTCTCCTGCCTCGCCCGCTGCTCCCCTCAGCAGTGTACTTCTGATCTGCCTGTTCTGCTCCCCACTCTGTCTCTGGTGAACCCTCTCACCGCCCCACGCCTCTGGCCTGTACCCCAGCTTGTATGTATAAATAAAAAATAAATCTTAAAAAAAAAAAAAATTTGCATTTCCAATGATGTACCAAATGCAAAGGAACACAATTTCTGGCATATAGTTGAACTCAAGAAACACATGTGTCCAATAAACAAATCTATCCAGATGTCAGGTGAAGTCTGAATACGATTCAACATGACCACGAACAACCAGCCTTGGGTCCCCGCTTCTCTCCCCCTTGGGGGAGCAGCACACACTGAAGAAACTGAAATACACCTGTGTACCCAAGAACCGCTCGGCACCAAGCACCAAAGGTAATCACCTTGATAACCAGGTCTTGTCTGTCATCCAGCTTGAGTTCAATGGGCCTCTTCACAATAAACAAACTGGTAACTCTGGAGAGAAGCTTGGCGTCTAGGAGAGGACGCTTGGCGTCAGCCCCTTCTTCCCTGGTGAGGTGACCGACGAGAAGCTTTAACGCCAGTGAGCGGACCCTGGAGGAACAAAGTATTCAAGTCAACATCCCATAATATACAGACGTCCATAAATCAGAGCTGCCTATAATCACAAAGAACTACTATCGGCACCATAATTAGCCATGCTTATTCTAGTATTATCAAAGACGATTTATTTTCTATTAAAATACGTAGTTGAAAATTATTCTTTTAACTTTATCTCAACAAACATCAGAAGAAGAATCAACAATTAACAAATGAACAGACAGACTGCAAATCAAATCTAAGTCCTAACTCTGAGCCTAGGGCCCTACCTGAACCCCACGGACTGTCACAGACCCCAGAACAGAGTCCGTGAGGAAGCAGCACCCCAGGAGTGGACCTCGCCATCACTACTGTGAGCCTCTTGACAATGCACGAAACCCTCCTCCATCGGGGGCCACACAGCGGCCCCTCAAATAGGAACGTGCAGATACTTCTGTATCCCACCAAAATTCAATCTTATTTGGACTGGTGAAGGGTTAGGATCGGTGGCGTGGGGAGGTGGGAGAGTTCAAGGAAGGATTGAGAAACACCTGCAAGCGGATGAAGGGCAGTGAGTGGGGCCTCTGCACCTCTCCGTGCCCTCGCTCCTGCCAGGCTAGGGAGCACAGGAGGCCAGGCCAGCTCTGCGAGACCCTCAGGAGGCCCAGTTTTAATGGCTGCTCCAAAGTGCATGCCCGGGGCCTCCCCACCCCTGCCAGGTCGGGGCCACCTGCTGTGCCCTGCTGCCCAGAGGCCCCATGTACCGACTCAGCTTCATTGTGACTATTCCCAAGGCGTGACTGGTAAGGTCTCTCTTCCCACCACACGGCGACTGTCGGCTACACCAGCTGTGGCCTGGGCAGCTTCAGCCATGCCGACTACAGTTCTCAGGCACACAGGCAAAATCCAACAGAAAACAGGAAGTGGGCGTGATATGTGTAATAGTGTCGGCTTCAGAGGACTGATAGTTACTCCAAAGAGGGGTGAGAACGGGCAAGTGTTCTCCCCTCCCCATTTGCAGTTACCTCACGGAAGCTAGAAGAGCCAGCCCTACACAAGGCTGCCCTTGGTCCACTCTGGCCAAACAGTGCTAGCTACTCTAAAGCAGGGGTGTCGGGGGCCTCCCTGGTGGCACAACGGGTTAAGCTCAGCATTATGAAGCCATCCAGAGCCACTACAGCACAAGTTCGATCCCCAGCCAGGGAGAGTCCCACATGGCGCAGCAGACCTCTCCAGCCTTGCCCACTGCTCCCCTCAGCAGTGTACTTCAGTCGATCCGCCTGTTCTGCTCCAAACTCTGTCTCTGGCGAATCCTCTCACCGTCCCACACCTCTGGCCTATACGCCAGCTTGTATGCATAAATAAATAAATCTTTAAAAAAAAAAAAAAAAAAAGCAGCGGTGTCGGAGCAGGCCCCAGAGCAGGCAGCCCCCCAGAGAAGTCTGGGCTGGGGAGGTGAGGCGCACATGCCACTGCCTCTGGGGATGTCAGCCCGTCAGTCTGCGGGTGCGGGGCACTGCGTCCAGCTGTTCCTCTACTGTGTTTCTTTCAACAACTACACTCCTGGGCCTCCCTGGTGGTGCAACGGGTTGAACGCAGCACTATGAAGCAATCCATAGCCACTGCAGCATGAGTTCGATCCCCGCCCAGGGAGATTCCCACATGGTGCAGTAGACCTCTCCTGCCTCACCCGCTGCTCCCCTCAGCAGTGTATTTCTGATCTGCCTGTTCTGCTCCCCACTCTATCTCTGGTGAACCCTCTCGCCGCCCAGCGCCTCTGGCCTGTACCGCAGTTTGTATGCATAAATAAATAAATCTTTAAAAAAAAATACACTCAGAGGATGTTCACGTCCAAGGTAGGCCACGAAATTCTGACGATGTGAAGATCAGCCCAGCCAGTGGACAGGGCTCCTGTCTACAGGGCGTGCATGATCTGGATTGTTTTAAGTTCTATGTAACAGAGAATTACCTTGCCCAGACAGGAGTTTGGCCTTGGCCAGGCACACGGGAGAGGAGCTCAAAGCCTCTAGAAAACTTTGCCTGACACAAGTGT
This sequence comes from Scalopus aquaticus, assembly GCA_004024925.1. NCBI lineage: Eukaryota > Metazoa > Chordata > Mammalia > Eulipotyphla > Talpidae > Scalopus > Scalopus aquaticus. Next base: position 867 of record PVIJ01010848.1, on the reverse strand, counting down.
CTGTTACCTGGAGACCATGGGACCCCCCAAAGGTGAACAAGAAAATAAGCTTCTACTGTGTCAAAAATCACCAAATTGGGGGGCTGGGGAGAGGAGCACTGCACGGGCACGGTATTAAAGCACTGCTAGGGCTACAAGACAGCAAGTGGGGGGTCCAGGAAAGCTGACCCCCTCAGCCCCGGGCCTCCTGGCTGCCCACACAGGCGCTCTCACAATCTCTTCATCTTCCTCCCTCTGTTCACTTAATCTTTTAATTCCACCTTCCCTTGGTTTTTAGTCCTACCATCCGTTTATCAATAAGCCGCTGCCATTATCCAAAGGACAGAAATCGAGTGTTAGCGAGAAGGCGCCCGCGGCTGGGGGCGGCAGCTGCGGTCACTTACGGCGGCTTCTTCACCAGCAGGAGCCGCAGCAGGCCCTTCATGTGGGTGCTGCAGGGGAGAGTCCACTCGCCGTCCTCGGAGCTCTCTTCGCTCAGAAGGAGAATAGAGTGACCCAAGGGGTCTTCCGTGTCGGCGTAGCCCTGACAATTCCACAGAGAGCAGTCACTGCTTGCATGACACAAAGCGCTTAGCTTTTCAGCTTGAAGGTTAAGATTTGCCTTGGCACTATTCACAATAGCAAAGGTATGGAAGCAACCCAGATGTCCAAAAATAGATGACTGGATCAAGAGGATGTGGTACATATACACAATGGAATACTATTCAGCATGGAAAGAAGATAAACACATGCAATTTGCAGCGACATGGATGGAATTAGAGGGGATCATACTCAGTGAAATAAGCCAGAAAGAAAAAGAAAAATATCGAATGGTTTCACTTATAACAGGACTACAGGGAGGCCGGGTGGGAGAGAGACACTCAGCGG
>PVIJ01010847.1:35832-58086 GCA_004024925.1 Scalopus aquaticus | reverse complement strand
GGGCCTCCCCGGTGGCGCAGCGGTTAAGCGCTGCGCTGTGGAGCTGTCGGCAGCGGCGACGCGAGTTCGATGCCCGGCCGGGGAGAATCCCACATGGTGCGGCAGACCTCTCCTGCCTCGCCCGCTGCTCCCCTCAGCAGTGTATTTCTGATCTGCCTGTTCTGCTCCCTGCTCTGGCTCTGGTGAACCCTCTCGCCGCCCCATGCCTCTGGCCTGTACCCCAGCTTGTATGTATAAATAAAAAATAAATCTTTAAAAAAAAATAAAAATACATGAACACCACCTTTTAAAATGATGATAACAATAATAATAGTAATGAAGTCTTGTAAGGCTTAACAAAAAACAGATTTAAAATACAGAAAAACAATTAAGATAAGAAGGGTATACGGAATTAAAGAATTTAAAAGTCCTTGATTATCTGAGGGGAGGTTAATGGGATCAATTAAATATAGTCTTTTATAAGTTATGTCCACACTAGCAAATGAACAAGTGCAAACTTCAAACTACGGGGAGATGGTGGGATAGAGTAAAAGTATTCAGTAAATCCAAAAGAAGGCAAGAGAGAGAGAAAGAACAAAATAGGAGGACATATGTTATCCCAAATACCTCAGTCATTATGTAGCCATCAATGAACCAGCCACGCAAACTATGACATTAATACAGTGACGGTCCTGAGAGAGAAGCCAACAAGCTGTCAGACCTAACTCACTCATGAAAGAAAGTTCTAAGTGTGAACTACAAACCTATAAAAGGACTAAATGTTCCAGGTAAGAAAGAGAGTAGCAGATTAGAGATGAACTACATGCTGTTTATAAGAGATACATTTAGAAGCTATGGATTCAGGGCCTCCCTGGTGGCGCAGCGGTTGAGCTCTGCGGTTGAGCTCTGCGCTGTGGAGCTGTCGGCAGCGCTCGATGCAGAGTTTGACGCCCAGCCGGGGAGAATCCCGCATGGTGCGGCAGACCTCTCCTGCCTCGTCCGCTGCTCCCCTCAGCAGTGTGTTTCTGATCTGCCTGTTCTGCTCCCCACTCTGTCTCTGGTGAATCTTCTTGCCGCCCCACGCCTCTGGCCTGTACCCCAGCTTGTATGTATAAATAAATCTTAAAAAAAAAAAAAGAAGCTATGGATTCAAGAAGGGCAAGCTAAAGGGCGAGCACAGACAGAGGGAAGGTGCAGATATCACCAAGGAGAGCCGGGGTCCCTTTACTGACATCAGGCAAGATGGGACTGAAGGAGAAAAAATTTCCTACAGATAAAGAAGGATGTTGCACAAAAATAAATATCTACTATATTTAAAAAAAAAAAGTTAAAAAAAAAGAAGGATGTTGCTTAATAATGACAGCTTCCTGTCACCAGAAAGACACAGAAACATTTAAGCTTATAGGCCCTTAACAGCACATTGTCAAACATTAAAAACAGTAACACAAAAATGGGCAGAATGGCAAACCCCCACAACCAAAGATTGAGCAAATCTCTCTTAGAAATTGATAGAAAAAAAGCAGACAAAAGATTAGTAAAGATAGGGCCTCCCTGGTGGTGCAGCGGTTAAGCACTGCGCTGTGGAGCTATTGCTGGCGGAGGCGCGAGTTTGACGCCCGGCCGGGTAGATTCCCACATGGTGGGCAGACCTCTCCTGCCTCGCCTGCTGCTCCCCTGGGCAGTGTATTTCCGTCGCTCTGCCTGTTCTGCTCCCCACTCTCTCTGGTGAACCCTCTCGCCACCCCATGCCTCTGGCCTGTACTCCAGCTTGTATACGTAAATAAATAAATCTTAAAAAAAGAAAAAGATGTGGGAGAGTTGGAAATTTTAAACAGTGTTCTTAGCCAATATGACTTAATCAAGTGTAGACCCTGGCAGGCAACAAACACAGAATCCAAATTCTTTGAACGTACATGCGAAGATGTTTCCAGAAACTGACTGTGGAAGTCACAAATGGTGTCTGAAAAAAATTTAAAGGACTAACATCAAACAGAGCATGCCCTTGGGTCACAGAGTTATTAAAATAAAAAGCAAACCCAAAGAAAGTACCAGCAGGAGTAAATACATGAGAACAGAAAGTAATGAAACAGAAAACAAACATATAAGGACAGAGGCCAGATCCCAGGACTTAGTGGAACCATGCGGTTCGGCCCAGGCACAGACATCCGGGTCTAAGCGACCCCAGCAAGGGCCCTGACCCAATGTGGAAGGGAAAGCAGGGCCCAGAGACTTTTCGCCCAGGAGGCTGGGGAAACTGGCTTATCCGTGTAGACACAAGAATCTGGATCTGCCCTGATAAAAAGATCAATTCCAGGTAGTTGAATGTGCTAAGCAAGAAAGGCGCTCTCAAGAGTTTTCTGATCTGACACAGGAAAGCAGCTTCCTGCCTCAGGCTGAGGAAGTGGTTCTTAAGAGACAGAAAAAGCACAAACTATGCAAAGGAAAATATTTAGAAATTCTACTATATCAAGAACATCCGTTTGTCAGCAAAACTCCATGGAGAGCGTGAACAGACAAGCCGTGGAGTGGGAGAAGAGAGCCCAAAGCCGTGAGCCATTGGGACCAGCTTTCAAAATATGAAAAAGATCGTTAAGTTTTATGACCCCAAAATCACACACCCCGATTTTGCCAACAACAGGCAAAATACCTGAACAGGAGATCCACGTGGCCTCGAAACATGTGAAAAGGTGTTCAGCCTTCTAGGCAGGAAAATGAAAGTATAAATCAAATGGAGGACCCCCTACTTTTTACACCACCCCCACTGGCAAGAATGAAAACGTTGGCCAATATTCAGACATTGGAGAGAATGCAGAGCAAACTCTGCTAAGGGGGTGAAAGGAGAAGCCCCCACTTTGGAAAGCAGACTCTCCAGAGTCAAGGCCCCGGGTGCTCTGAGACTCAGCAGCTCGTTCTGAGGCTGACTTCCCAGGGAAACTCGCACACGCGCAGGTCAGAAAACGGTCCCTCAGGTTCACTGCAGGCCTTGCCAGCAAGAGTGCCCGACGGCACCAACCTAGGTGTCTGAGGGAGGGTTGGAAGAATGCACTTCGGGCCTAGTGGCCAGATGGACTCCCCCACGGTGAACAGTTTCCCCTGCAGCAGCGACCTCGCTGCCCAGCACAGCAGGGGAGCACACCAAAATGACAGAGGAGGGAGAGACAACTGTGGTCCGGAGACAGGCAAGACCCAGCCCACGGCCAACAACATTGCGCGGCTCCTTCCCTCACTGTTGATGCTTCTTCAACTACCCTGAGAAGCAAGGAAATCCTGCCACCACTCAGGACAGGCAGAGCAGCAGGAGGCAGGAGCTGGGCGGGTGGCATTTGAGGGGAGACACTGGCAAGGAACTTTGGATGTGGCTGGTGGTTAGGCGGTTATTTTCTTTATAATTATTCATGTACTTTTCTTTTTTTTTTTTAAAGATTTATTTTTTATTTATACAAACAAGCTGGGATACAGGCCAGAGGTGTGGGGCGGCGAGAGGGTTCACCAGAGACAGAGTGGGGAGCAGAACAGGCAGATCAGAAACACACTGCTGAGGGGAGCAGCGGGTGAGGCAGGAGAGGTCTGCCGCACCATGCGGGGTTCTCCCCGGCCGGGCGTCGAACTCGCGTCGCAGCTGCCGACAGCTCCACAGCGCAGCGCTTAACCGCTGTGCCACCGGGGAGGCCCTATTCATGTACTTTTCTAATTGCATGTTCTAGCTCATCCCAATAAAGAGAAAAAAATGTCTAGAATAAAATATACAAAATTTCTTTCAAAAAAAGATTGTCTTCTGGGCCTCCCTGGTGGTGTCCGGGTTAAAGTCTCAGCACTGTCAAGCTATCACCAGCCACTGAGGCATGAGTTCGATCTCCAGCCAGGGAGCTGACCCACAGGGCACAGCAGACCTCTTCTGTCTGGCCCGCTGCACCCCTCAGCAGTGTATTTCAGTAGATCCGCCTGTTCTGCTCCCCACTCTGTCTCTGGTGAATCTTTTCTCACACACACCTCTGACCTACACCCCAGCTAGTGTATGCATAAATAAATATTTTTTAAAAAAGATTGTCTTTTGGTTAATCATTCGACAAGATCCAATATCCGTTTATGATAAAAACTCTCCAAAAATGGGAATAAATGGAACCTATCTAAACATTATAAAAGCCATACATGACAACCCCACAGCCAATATAATACTCAGTGGTGAAAAGCTATGAGTATTTCCGCTAAGATCAGGAGCAAGACAGGGAAGTCCACCATCATCACTATGATTCGACATAGTTCTGAAGTCTTAGCTTAAGCAGTTAGGCAAGAAAAAGACATAAAAGGAATCCAAATTGGAAAAGAAGTAAAACTGTCACTATTTGCAGATGATAAGCTAACATACTTAGAGAAACCAAGAGATTCTACAAAATAACCTTCTAGAAATAATATATGAATACAGTACAGTGGCAGGATACAAAATCAACACACAAAAATCAGTGGCATTTCTATACATGAACTAGGTTTCAGAAGAAAGGGAAATAAAGAATATATTTCCATTTACAATCACACCAAAAAGAATGAAATACCTGGGAATAAACTCAATGAAGGAGGTGAAAGGCCTGTACAATGAAAACTACAAAACTCTGTTAAAGGACATAAAGGAAGTCACAAAGAAACAGAAAGATACCCTGGGCTCATGGGTAGGAAGAATTAACATCATTAATATGGCCATATTACCCAAAGCAATTTACAGATGTAATACAATACCTATTAAAATATCAATGATTTTTTTTAAGGAAATAGAAAAATCAACAAATTTATATGGAACCACGAAAGGCCTCCAATAGCCAAAACAATCTTGAGAGAAAAGAAGAAAGATGGAGGTGTTACTCTTCCTGACTTCAAACAATATTACACAGCAACAGTAATCAAAACAGTATGGTATTGCGGCAACAACAGAAACAGACCAATGGAACTGAGGTGAAAGTCCAGAGATAAATCCATATAAATATGGACAGTTAATCTTCAACAAAGGAGTTACAGCCACACAGTAGAAAAAAGGTTGCATTTTTAATAAACGGTGCCAGGAAACATGGATAGGCACATGGGAAAGAATAAAGCAAGACCCATATTTAACTCCATACACAAAAATTAATTCAAAATGGATTAAAATTTGGACATAAGAACCAAAACCATAAAGTACTTGAAAGAAAATACAGAGGACACACAACAGGACATCTACCACAAAGGTGGACTTGGGAACACAATCCAACAGCAAGGGAAACAAAAGCAAAAATAAACAAGTGGGATGACATCAAACTTAAAAGCTTCTGTACCTCAAAAGAGACCATCACTAAAACAAAGAGGAAATCTACAGATGGGGAAAAAATATTTGTATACCATACATCTGACAAGGGTTAATCTCCAAAATGTACAAAGTACTTACACGATCAACAACAAAGAAACAAGTGACACAGTTACAAAATGGGTGAAGGGCCTTTTCTAAAGGAGATGTTCAAAGGCCTACAGACTAAAGAGAAAATGCTCAACATCACTTATAAGAGAAATGCAAATTAAAACCACACTGAGGTACCACCTCAACCCTGTGAGAATGATCCATAGAAAAAGAACAGAATTAACCAATGTTGGCAAGATTGTGGTGAGAAAGGAACTCACATCCACTGTTGGTGGGAATGTAAGGTGACACAGCCTGTGAGAAAAACGGTGTGATTTCTCGAGAAAATAAAAATGGATATTCCATATGACCCAGCAATACCGCTATTAGCTATTTATCCAAAAATAGCTTATGAACAGAATACAAAAAATCTAATATGGTAAGATCTCCCTACACCTATGTACATAGCAGCACTGTTCACAATTGCCAAATCACAGTACCAGCCCAAGAGCCCTTCAACAGATGTATGGCTAGAGAAACCGTGGCGCATACACTCAATGGAATATTACACAGCTGTGAAGAAAGATGAAATGGTGGCATTTGGGACAAAATGGATGGACCTCTAGATAATTACGTTGAGTGAAATCAGTTAAAAGGTGAAAGACAGATCTGATGATTTCACTGACGTGTGGAATATAAATTCCAAAAAGCCAATTACATGCAACTAACAAAAAGAATAAAAATTTGAACATAGCAAAAAAGTGTGGGAAAGAGTGGAGGGGTGGAGAGGGAGGCAGATGGAGATTGGGCATGAGTAGCATGGTGGAGGGGGAAAAAGTTAAAAGAATTTTTATGAATAAAGGGCTATCGAACCCTCTAGGCCTCCCTCATACTTCACTTCCTCCAGGAAGCCCTCCCTGACCACCTCGCCCTCAGTCCTCTCTCCCTCTTGCTCCGATGGAGGGTCAGTTAGTGGAAACTTTCCACAGGCCTGCTCTGGGGCAGGCATTGTGCTAGATGCTCGGACTATAGCTGTAACTGGTCATGTTCCAGCTTCCCGGCCTCTCATCCCGTCGGCGATAAAAGCATTTGGCAAATAGAGTTATTGGTATGTGGAACCACAGAGAAGGAGCAGTGCTGTAGACTCTTCTGGAATCTCAGGCACGTGCCACCTCGCAGGGCTGCCGCCTTTTCACATCACATCTCTCCCTCCCAGACTGGAAGCAGCTCATCAGCCTGCCCCTGCCCCCACCCCACTATCCCCATGCCACACCCCCCCTCCACTCATACTGATCCCTCTAACCCGGGGACATGCTGCTTGGGTAGAAATACCAGCCATGGGTGGAGGGTTCCACGGTGTTCTCCAGGAGAAGCCCCTCCCGCCAATCACCCACCTTTCACCACACCAGGATCCCTCGGGCCCCTGGGGAAAGCCGAGGGGCCCAGCCAGGGCGCCTGCATGGAGCTTACTTGGGCTTCTTGACATCCGTCATCTTGGTGTGCTCTCCAAACTCCCGCTTCAGGAACTCCTCCAGGGGCCCCGACTCGTACGGCCGCGAACCCCGGAACACCTCGTCCTTCATGCGAAAGTACACACCCCGCATGTAGGCCATGGACTTGCCTGGGAACAGGGGTGGAAGGAGGTGGGGGAGACGCCAGGGCCATTCCCCAACAGGCCGGATGTGGGACCCGAGGCTGCCACGGTGGGCACCTGTGGCAGAGGCTGGGCTCACCCAGGCACCACCCCAGTGGGAGCCCCCAGGCCCTGGGCCAGGGGGGAGAGTGAGCATAGAGACAGAGCTGCTGGCTCTGCCCTGGGTGACCCTCTCTTGTCTTCATTTTCCCATCTGTAACCTCACAGGCCCGAGGGGAGAATCCTCCAAACCCAGGGAAGTACTAGGCAGTGAACTACTACTATTATGGCAGCACGGTCCTGGCAAGCTGCTCTAGGCTGCCCTCTGGGCTGGCGGTGCCCTGTGTCCCTGTGCCCCCTGGACTGCCTGGTGTGGCCTCCTCACAGAGCGAGCACCCAGAGGCCTGGGCCCCTGCCCCAGGCCCGCCTGGCCCTGAGGACCTGAGGCCCTGAGGCCCCGGGAGCGGAGGCTCCCCCCAGAGGCCTGCCGCCACACTGAAAGTGTGGACTCCGACCAGCATGTGGGCAGGGCTGTTGGCTAGAGGCACTGGGGCCGAGGACACGCCCCACGGGGTGGCCTCACAGTATCTTACCGCCCAGAGTCCTCCCTAAAAGACTTCAGTCCAGAAGTGGGTCCAGTAAGGGAAGCGCCCTGTCAGCTTCGTGGCGCAGCAGTGACAGCAGATTGGGCAGGTGGCCTTGGGAAGAGCTGGGCTGTCCTGACCCCACAGGCAGGCTGGGGACTGCGGTCACCCCTCCCTGAGGGCCTTCATGTCCCCAGGGGTAAAATGACGTGGGCAGACAAGGGCGCTGGCCTCCGCCGACTCGGTGACTCCGCCACCCACCATTGACTAAAAAGGTTTTCTTAGTTCCAGCAGGTTTGAGGCCTCCCAGGGGTGTGGGGAAAGGAAGTTGGGGCAGCGATATAAAAAGCCGCCTTCACTGAAAGGCAACAGATCTGTCCTGGCTGCCGACCCGCCCCTCACTTCTCCTTCCAGCCTCCGACCCCCAAGCCTTCAGGGACCCCCAGAGGGCTTAAAAGCCTGCTCCTCACCCACGGCCCTCTTTGAAAAGCTGGGGAAACAAACTCAGCCCCCTGTGAGGGCAGGGGTCACCCCACGCCACCTGGCACCACCCCTGGGGGCCCTGCTCACCATGCAGAATGGCCAGGGCCAGGATGCCCCCCGTGCTGGTCCCAGCCACCCAGTCGAAGAGGTCCTTGGTGGAGATGCCCGAGGCCTTCTCAATGGCGATAAGGAGCTGGATGATGACCAGGCCTTTCACGCCGCCGCCGTCCAGGCAGAGCAGGTGGTCGTGGCTGCGTGGGGACAGCGGCAGGAGGGGAGAGGGCGCCCTGAGCGTCCGGCTCGCAGCCTGGGGAGAATGCTCAGGCCACATCCAGGGGCGCTCGTGGGGTGTGGGGGGCAGCCAGCAAGGACTCACGTCAGCTCTACAGGCCCTCGAGGAAGAACTCCCTGCGCCCCCATGCACACCCGAAGGGACGAAGCTCAGAGGTCCATGAGCACCCAGAGTCGCAGGCGGGGTAAGGGGGGCTGCGGCCTCGGGCGGCTGACTCCTGAGCTACCTGCTCCCACATGCCCTGACATGGCCGTAGGTCCGGCAGGACCTGGAACCTTCCTTCCAGTCCCATCCCTCCATCTAGGTGGAAGTGCCCCTGCTGAGAGCAGCCTGCCCTGACACCTGAGCCCCGGCCTCGGCCTGCTCAGGGACCCCTGCCCCCACCCCCAGCACCCCTTTACCATCGCTCTCCCCCACCGGATGGGAGGTTCCCTGGGGCAGGGGCCAGCTCTGCTCTCGGCAGCGCTGAGCACCAGCCGGTAGGAGAGGGAGCCTGCGCCGCCCACCTCAGCCCCCAGACTTTTCCTGGACAAGCTGCCCAGCCCTGTGCAAGCTAGAGGAGAGCAGTGTGCAGCTAGAGGCCCGCAGAGCCCACAAGCAAGGAGGCCGCCGCAAGACAAGAGACACTTCAAGGCCAAGGGCAGGACTGGAAGGAACAGCCAGAGGGAGCAGCTGAGCTAATGCGCTCACAGCCCGCCCGAGGGTGACTGCACGAGGGTGTCCAGCCTGGCCGGGGCCGCCTCCAGGAGGACACTGCTGCAGACTCCCCACTCCTGCTGGAGCACCTGCCCTTCCTCGTGCTGGGGGACATGCCGGTGCTCTCTCTGGTGCAGCCTGGCTGCCTCGCTAGCCCCCGCACAGGTGCACACGTGGGCAGGCATGCGCGTGCATGTGCGCGCGCATGTTTGCGCTTGGCAGGAGCGGGGGCAGGGCACACGTCACAGGATGGCTGCACAAGTGAGTGGAGAAGCCAGAGGAAGTTGGCTCTCAGGCGAGGACAGAGGTCCCCCTGCAGCTGCCTGGCCCTGGGGTGGGGCGGGGGCGCTGCCTCTGCTCTCCCTGCAGGGGCTGGCACTGGGGGTACAGCGGGAGAGTGGCAGTGGACCTCACCCCGTGTGACTGTGAGAAGTCACTCCCTGGGACTCAGGTCTGCACTCGTGAGACAGTGACACCCCTTCGGGGGAAGGCCAGCACTGGTCAGAAAACAGCTAAGCCACTGTCTCAAAGAGGGGGCACAGCCCTAGGAAGCACATCTGTCCTGGCGCCTCGCCCTGCCGACTGGCACTGTGCTGGGCACCCTGGACTGTCCTCCGGGAGGGGCTGGGTGTCTTCTCTTTGACTGCCTCCCAGCATGGGCCTGGGCTACAGCAGCTGTGTGGGAAATCAGCTCACCCCAGTAGCTCTGGGGAGGGAAGGGGGAGGGCGGGGTGCAATGAGGGGTGAGCAGACTCAGTGTGGCGGCAGGCGAGGGCCCCCTCCAGGGAGAAGCTGGGCGATCCCCCACCAACCAAGACAGGGCGGGGAGGGAATCGGCAGGCCTGAGCCCCGAGGAGCCGAGCCAGGCCCTGGACTCGGTCTCTTCTCCATGAGCCACTCACTCAGAGCCACCTCGCAGCTGGCGCAGACCAAAGGCTGCGCCGCCTGGGGGCACCCAGCGCAGCGCCCCCCCCCCCCCCAACTTACGTCCGGTTCTCGTCCCGCATGGAGCTCAGGATGAAGGCCGGCTTCCGGGCGCGGGAAATTTGCACGATGTCCTGCAGCTCTGCGGGGCACAGGCGGGGTGGGCGAGGGCCAGGCAGCTGCGCCCCCTCTGGGGTCCCAAGAGCCCATCTGGAGTGTGCCCTCACCCACTGCCTCTGGCAAGAGCCAGGATTCCTGGTCTCCAGGTGCAGCTGAGCCAGGGCCCACAGGCCCCTCAGGGGGAGACTGGAATGTAAGGGGAGTCCACTGCTCTGGGGAGGACCCCCCACTTCTGCCCAGCCAGCCCCCGGATCTTCCTCTGCATCTTCCTCCCAAAGCTCGAAGCACAAGCACCCCAACATGCAATGCACTAAGCATGGCTTCACGCCCGGGGCCAGTGCTGCTGACGCCGCCTCTGTCGGGACCACTGCTGCAGGCTGCAGAGGGCCCGTGACTCCGTCAAGGCCACTCAGCTAAAAGGGCCAAGCCAGGATGCTCCTGGGGGTCTAACTCTGGAATGAAGGGAAACGCCCCAGCCACTCTTCTGCTCCTGTTCTCATCTGCCCAAGGCCCACCCGTGCCCACCCAGTGTATCAGCTGCCCTGCCCCCCTCTGCAGGCATCGAAGCCCCAGAAGCCTGGCCCCCCTGCCGAGGCACCCCGCTGAGGCCCTCCCACCACTGCGAGGCTGGAAGCAGCAAAGCAGGAGGCTGCAGGGCGGCGTCTCCCTTCACCAGGCCCAGTGCGCAAGCAGTGGGCAGGATAAGCGGGGAACTGGCCGAGAGAGGCAGGGGGCAGTGGCAGGGCAGGTGCGTGTGTCTGGACATGTGGCCGAGAGTAAGAAGAGAAAACTGCTCTACAGCTAAGTCGGGGCGTGGCCGGGATCTCCGGCCCCTTAGGCCCAGTGTGTTACCATCTCACGCTCCGCCCCAGGCCCACCATCCAGCCCGGCTGGGGCGACTACCTGTGAAATTGAGAGATCAGGATGAGGGAGCAGGTCCTGGCTGGGGATGGGCGGGGAGGAGGCGGAGCCAGGCGAGGGTGGCTTTGGGCTCGGGCTCTCCTGCTAGAGGGGCTGCTGCTTCCCCAGCAGTAAAAGGTAAAGGCCGCTTGCCAAGGGTCACTTCCTAACTGGCCTGTCCAGGGGGCCCCACTCCCACACAATCTAGTACCCGGGTGGGCCAGCCCTCAGGAGGCCCAGAGGAGGGTCCCCATCTCCTTGGGGGCTGTCTCCACGGGCACCAAGGATGCACCAGGCAGAGACTGGCTGCTTGGTCCAGTTCAAAAGCCTGTAGGTCACTGTAGGGGGCAGAGGGGAGCCCCCAGGCCTGTCAGTGGGACAGAAACTCTCTGGGGTGAAACCAGAGGGTCGGGGGCCCTGGGTCCCCAAAGCACCCACTGCCCACCTGGGCATATGGAGAGGCAATGAGAGTGTCGCCCCACAGGTGCCCTAGGAATGCCCAGATCTGAAACCATGTCCAGGGCATCCTCTCAGGGGCAACGGGCTGCGCGCCATCAGTCAGGGGCCCGACGGCCTCTGGGGCTGCTGATGGCCTCGCACGTCCTCCCTGACCCCGTCACAACCTCTACCCTGGACCGTGGCCTACCCAGCAGGACCTGGGAGGAAGGCATGGAGGGCGGGGAGGGGCCTACCTAGGTTGTTCAGGCCGACCGGTGGGGGCTGAGATCTTTCCGGGGAGGAGTGGAGCTGCGCTGTGGCGGCGCCCTGATCCGAGGGGGGTGGGAGGCGGCGGTCGGCCCCTATGGCCCTCAGCAGAGTTAAGAGCGCCCTCCTGGTGACCACTTGTCAGGGCGGGAGGGGAGACGGCACAGGCTCAGAAGTGCTGCCTCAGACAGGTGAGAGGCCCCTCCTCTCCACACTGTCCTCTCTCCCCGACCAGGCCACCTGGGTACGTGCGGGGGCTGGGGCACCTCAGAGGCCTGACCCACCCTGACAAGGCCGTGACGCTAGTCTGTCGCGTTCATGTAGCTGCCCTGACAAGGCGGCACTGGGGCGGGGACGGCATGGGGTGACCGTGGACCATGGGAGGGGTCAGTGTTGCCAGCTGCGTTCAGCAACTCTCCAAAATCTTAAGGGAGGGTCCCTTTCACAGCTCAAAAGGGGCTCACCAGCCAGCCAGGGGCACCTGCCCATCTGCGGGACGGGGAAGCTGAGGGGGATGCCACCGGTGCACCACTGTCACAGACACTGCCACAGCTCCACGAAACCCTCCAGAGGGGGCTCCGGGCCCCCGGGCAGGAGGACCTCTCCAGCTGTGAGGCCGAGGCTCACGGCGCATGCAGGGTCGCGAGGAGCCCGCGTGCTCGGGGCTGTGCCAGCGCCGCGGGGTGCGGGGCCGCGCCGGCCCGGCCTGTGGTTGTTCTTGCCTGCGGTTCCGCCGGTGAAGCCCCCCAGGAGTGAAGCCCCAGAGCTGCTGCTGCTGCCTCTGCTGTGGACCCCCCCGCCACAGGACCCTAGCACCCTGAGGCGGGACAGGGGTTCGCAGGAAGAGGATGCTGGCTTGCTGCCTGCTGGTCTCCCTGCCGCAGTCAGGGTCCATGTTTGGGAAAAGGAGGCTTCCCCAGGGAGCCCCCCAGAGGCGTTCGGCCACTGTGAGGAGCAACCTGGGGGTGCTGGCGGAGAGGAGAGGTGAGGGCAGACAGGATGCCGGGACCTGATGGCATCACACGCGACCCGCCGACCCCACGGCCCACCCAACTCTGGCTGCAGCTGCGGAGCACGTACGCTTGCTAATCTTGGAGGCTATGGTGACAGGCGTCTCGCCAAAGTCATTTGGGGTGTCCACTTCTGCCCCAAACACGATGAGGGCCTTGACCATCTCCACATTGTCTTTCTGTTGAGGATGGAACGGGCGGGGGACGGTAACAGCTCAGGACTGAAGACAAAAGGGACCCTGGCCACTTCCACCCCACCCATCAGCTCAGGGGCCGCCTTGTTCATCCACACGGGGACACTGGGACCCTTCTGACCCCCCGCACGTTCAGTCCCCAAAGTCTAAAGATTCAAGGCTGGTTCCCTAACGGAAAAATTTAAAAGTATCCCCAGGGAGGTTTAATAGCGCAGGAAGAATCTGGACGTGACCATCGAGGCCCCAGCCGCCCAGCTCCTTCTCAAAGGCAGCATCTCTGACCGGGAGCCACAGGGGCCCTGGAAGGCCAGGGGCTGGTCACTTGCAGGGGCAGCCCGCAGGGGGATCGGGGAGGGGAAGGACCACCCGGTCTGGCGAGGCAGTTCTGAGGGTGACCGAGCACACGGCCTCCCTGAGGCAGCCGCTCTCCACGGAGGGCGTGGTGCAGGTGTGTGGGAACATCTGGGTGCTGGGCTGGGGTGGGGCACAGCACGGCTTCCCAGGACACACAAAACGCCCAGCTGCCCGGAGGCCTGAGCGCTGGTATGGGGTCTGATTCCCTTGCTTGGCAGAGGGAAAGGAGCTTTCTGAACCGTGGCCCTGTGCCATTAGGGTTTACGCGGGCACGGCTCAGTGTGCTGTGCTCCTGTGTGCCCACCCCACAGGCGGTCGGCTAGGCTGGGTCTCGAGGGAGTGGGGGCGGGGCTCACCGACATGGCCAGGTGCAGAGGGGTGTTGCCGTGCTCCCCGCGGGCATCGGCCTTGGCCCCGTAGGTCAGCAGCACCATGACGCACTCGAAGCGGTTGCGCATCACAGCCACGTGCAGGGCGGTGTTCCCGGCGGAGCTGGTGCTGTTCACGTCGCAGCCCCGTTTCAGCAGCATGCGGGCCATCTGCGGAGATGGGTGCAGGCCTGTGGCCACCTGGCGGCGTCTGGGGACTGCCACTTTGTCCCTCAGGGGTCTTCAGCTTCTGGAAAGTTCCAGCAGTCCCGGAAGCAGGCCCCAGTTCGAGGGGTGGCCCTAGACCGTGGTGCCACACCACCAGCACCCCAGGAACTAAGGGACTAAAGCCAAAGACGTGTAACTGTTTCAAGGGGCTTTGAGACCCTTTCCTGGAGCTCACAGGGGCCCATCCCCCCTGCAAAGAACTGTCCTCCCTGAGCCCCTCACGGGGACCCTACAAGGTGACCCCTCCCCAGGCCTTGGAAACCACACCCCTGCTCACCCACCAGCCCGGCTGGGGACCTGGTCACCGTGCCAGTGAGTGGCAGAGCTAAGCCAGGAAGTCATCTCTGCCCAGCCTATCTACTGGGGGCACACTACACAATCAAGCACCATCCTCAGAGGCCTCTCAGGAACCTCCTTCCTGCTGGAAGCTGAGGAACAAAGGACACTGGGTACATCCCACGCAAGTGTCACTCACCCGCAGGCCCCGCCTACCTCAGCGGTCTTGGCCCAGTGGAGGGGGCTGGCTCCGTATCGAGGGTCTTTGCTGTGGATCTGATTGCTGTCCATGCTGATGATCATTTCAGCACATCTGGGGAGGAGCCATGGGGCAGTCAGGAAGGTGGGGGTGGGGAGGTCGGGAGCCAGACCAGGCCGCGCCCTGGGTTTCAGCTACTAGTTAAAGGAGTTTCTGCAAATTAAAGTTGCAACAAAGCCACCACTGCCACAATAACAGCAACCAGCATCTATTTTATGGTATATCAAGGGCATCCCGAGTCCCTCAAAGCACAGGTAAAGCCCCCCTCCTCCGAGGAGCCTTCCCTGATGACTCCACTCAGAGCACTGTTACTGGTGTTGGCCTTCGAGTCTGGCCAGGCTTGAGGTCAAGGCCCAGCTTCTTCATGGTGACCTCTGCAAAGATTGGAGCAGAGTGACATGGGGCCATTCCTAACAGGACTGGGGAGGAATTAGAGACATAGCACTTCAGAGCCTCGTTCTATGCCTGCACACAGTGGCCCTCTCCCAGCGTGTGACCTGTATCCTGCTTGGAGCAGCAGGCAGAGGGGTTCAGAGTCGGTTGCTTCCTACCCCGAGGTTCAGAACCAGAGGAAGTGAGGAGCAGGGACTGGAGTGGGTATCTGTACACTCGTGCGCACAGCAGCTCAATCCACAGTTGCCAGAAGGCAGACAAGGCTCAAGTGGCCATGAACAGATGGCTGTGGTACATCCAATCAATGGAGACTTACTCTGCCTTCAAAAAGGATGGAAATGTCAGGGCCTCCTTGGTGGTGCAGTAGTTAAAATCTCAGTGCTATCAAGCTATCTGCAGCCACTGTGGCCTGAGTTCGATCCCCAGCCCGGAAGCTGACCCCAGGGCACAGCAGACCTCTCCTGTCTTGCCCGCTGCTCCCTCAGCAGTGTATTTCAGTGGATCCACCTGCTCTGTTCCCTACTCTGTCTTTGGAGAATCCTCTCACCCCCTGCACCTCTGACCTACATCCCAGTTCTTGCATGCATAAATAAAAATAAATCTTCAAAGAAAAAAAAGGATGGAAATTCTGACCTGCGACAACACTGGTGAACCTGAGGACATACTGCTGGGTGATGCCAGCCACGACAGCAGCGGATGATCCCGGGGACACGAGGCCCCAGCGTAGGCAAGCAGCAGGTTACAGGCTGCCAGGGGCTGGGCATGGAGCCAGGGGAGCCACTGTTTAATGGGCAGAGAGCTTCTGCGCGGGGTGCTAAAAAGACTCTAGAGACAGCGGGTGATGGCGGCACAACACGACTAATGTAATCAACGCCACCGGAGGGTCTGTGTACAGTGGTTAAAATAGCAAATTGGTTATGGATTTTATCAGCATTTTTAAAAGGTAATAAAAGTATACCAGAACCCCAAGAGTGCAACACTTTAGAAATCAGGGCGTACACGGCGTGGGGATCCTATCCTTGTAAGTCGCGACACGCGCGCAGTTGTGGGGGGCAGCCCACCTGGGCTCCGCTCCCAGTGCAGAGCGCTCAGGCCACAAGACCTCCACGCCCAGGGCCCAGAGCAGCCTCAGTCGCCAACAGTCCTTCCTCTCTTACATCGCTGTTGCCCTTGTCCCCTCACCCACAGGGATAGGCCTTCTACAACCCCTCTCCTTCCAGGCTCACCCCAGGGCCCAGCCCCCTCGCGGAGAGGAGCCCAACTTCCATCGGGGCCCTCTGGGCCTCCAAGACATCACCAAGAGCAGGCCAAGGCCGAGCTGGCCAGCCCCAGAGGGCCTCGCACTGCTCAGCTCCAGAGCCGTGTGCCCAGAAGCCCCGCGGGGCCCTGGCTGCTGAGGTGCCCCTCTGCGCCCTCATCTCAGTGCCATCTTGCGTCTGTTCCGAGCCTGCTGATGGCCCAGAAGGGCCTAATCATCTGAGAGTCCCAGGTGGAAGCTGAGCCGGGGAAGGCAGCCGAGCAGAAGCAGGCAGCAGAGGCGCTCCCGACGGGAAGCGGGCCGGAACTACTCAGGAGCACCAACACCGGCCGTCCCTGCGGGCTGCAGGACATACCCAGGGAATGAACAAGCAGAGCAAAGATCCGCTTGTGATCCGAACAGACCCTGCAGCAAAGGCCCGGGTGGGGCAGAGGGGAAAACTGCTGGAGCCAAGCCAGGGCGGGACATGCCAGCCCTGGGGTGAGGAGAGGTCCCCCGTCACTCATGACTGCTGGGGCCGCAGCCCGCAACTAGGGGACTCAACAGGTGGGGGTGTCAAATGGTCTCCCACCACTTGCTCAAATCCTGGAAGTTCTACGTCATCTTGCTGTGCTGGGGAGAATCAAGGAACAGAGGGTTTATCAGAGCTTGGAGCGGACTTTGGAGGGGACAGTAATGCCCCCAGTGGCCAGCAGGTGGGTGCAGACCCCAGAGGAAGGAAACCTGAGGGGAGCGAGAGGGCCTGTTCCCCACTGAGCTGGCTCCCCACTCTCACGGCCTGCCCTGTCTCCACACAGCACTCAAGGTACTGGGTCCGGGCTGTCTGTGACCCCTCTCCCGCCAGCTGAGGGCGCAGTGTCGGGCACTGAGGGCCCAGCGGACTCACTCATTCACCATTCACGCCCAGGTTCGCTCATTTAGACAGATGTTCCTCTGGAGAGTAAGTCAAGATATTCAGACAGACCCCCACCCCCTCCCCGCCCCCAACACACACAAGAACTTTTCTAGCCGCTGCCCGCCGCCAGGGGGTCACCGCACCAAGAGCAATGCTGCAGGGAAGGGACCCTTTAGGTCAGGCTGAAGCGAGGATGAGGACCCAGGTAGGTGGTGGTGGGGTGCCCTCCAAGCCTTGGGTTTGCATGAGACTCTAGCACTGGAGAACCACCGGCGGGAAAAGGAGGGACCCCGGGGAAGATCAAGATGGTTTTTCTCCAGTTTGCTAGAGGGAAGTTCATTAGATATTAAGGTGCTTCAGGTAACAATTTCCTTCTTTTATTTTCCCTAACACTTGGTATAGTCTTTTAATTTTAACCATCCTTTTAGGTAGTGATTTGTACTTAACATTTAAATTATCTGATGAATAATGATGTTAAACCCTTTTAAAATATTTTCCACGGGCATGTGGATATTGGGGTCTCATCTTTCCTTTCTTCTTTTTTTTTAAAGTTTTTTTTTTTTAAAGATTTATTTTTTATTTATACATACAAGCTGGGGTACAGGCCAGAGGCATGGGGCGGCGAGAGGGTTCACCAGAGACAGAGCAGGGAGCAGAACAGGCAGATCGGAAATACACTGCTGAGGGGAGCAGTGGGCGAGGCAGGAGAGGTCTGCCGCGCCATGTGGGATTCTCCCCGGCCGCCGACAGCTCCACAGCGCAGCGCTTAACCGCTGCGCCACCGGGGAGGCCAGGGTCTCATCTTTTCTGATGTACTTATTGGATCTTTGATTTTTTTGCTCTGCACAGAAAAGTGATGTGACGATGCCAGGAGCTGAACCCAGGCGACCTGGCTCCAGAGTCTGCGCTCCCCTCTTTGCCCCATAGGGTGTTAGCTGCATCAAAAGTGGGTAATACTTTTTTTTGTTAGATTTATTTATTTATGCATACAAGCTGGGGTACAGAGGCCAGAGGAGTGGGGCGGTGAGAGGGATCACCAGAGACAGAGTGGGGAGCAGAACAGGCAGATAGTTGGAAATACAGTGGGCGAGGCAGGAGAGGTCTGCCGCGCCATGCGGGAATCTCCCCGGCCGGGCGTTGAACTCGCGACACCACTGCCGACAGCTCCACAGCGCAGGGCTTAACCGCTGTGCCACCAGGGAGGCCCCGGGTTATGCTTTTTTACACACACCGTATCTGTGACGTAGGTGGAGACCACACCCACGGACCTCCCAGGCTCTGTGACCACATGTGAGAGGGGCTTAAAGGGCTTTGTTTGTTGGATGCGTGAAAGTTTAATGATTAATGGGCCTCCCTGGTGGCGCAGCGGTTAAGCGCTGAGCTGTGGAGCTGTCGGCAGCAGCGACGCGAGTTCGACACCCAGCCGGGGAGAATCCCACATGGCGCGGCAGACCTCTCCTGCCTCACCCGCTGCTCCCCTCAGCAGTGTATTTCTGATCTGCCTGTTCTGCTCCCTGCTCTGTCTCTGGTGAACCCTCTCGCCGCCCCACACCTCTGGTCTGTACCCCAGCTTGTATGATAAATATATAAATCTTAAAAAAAAAAAAAAAGAAAGTTTAATGATTCAGTGTTTACAATGAGCAAATCCTTTCATTTTTCAAGCTCTAACCATCTCTTACAGATCTGAAAAATAGACACCTGTTGGCCATTCGACCTTTGGCAGGTCAAGTGCTTTATTTGTTTATTCATTTATTTATTTTTGTTGGTCAGTAGTCACTTTGGAAGTGAGCCACATAGAATGATTTTCTTCTACTTAGATCCTTAGACCCTTCTCCCCGCTCCCCAAACCTCAAAAGCCTCACCTCATTTATGAGTCTCTGCCAGTTTTTATAAGTGTTGTACGTTGTCGAATCATCTGCTGTGAAACACCTAGTGTTTGTCTCTGTCAGTCTGACTACCTTTAACTCACATCAGGCCCTGGAGCGCCTTCATTTTGTTGTAATTGGCAAACTCCCTCTCTCCCCACGACTGAGCAGCATCATGGAGCAATGAGGTTTGTGGACAAAGACCATACGCCCTACGCATCTCTCAACCACTTCGCGTTCGGCCGGCCCGGGCCTACATGTGACCCGCATCCCGTGAGTCCTCAGGGCCACTGCTCATGGGGGAGAGCGGCGGGGGGCGGGAAGGCAGACTCACCCTTTCTGGGAGAACTTCATGGCCGTGTGGATGGGGTAGCCGCCGGGCCCCAGGATGTTGCAGCGGGCGTTGCACAGCAGCAGCACGCGGACCATCTCCTGCTTCCCCATCTGGCAGGCCAGGTGCAGCGGTGTCTGCCCACGCTTGTTCACCTGGTTCAGGCCAGCGGAGGCATTCTTCCCCAGCAGCTGCAGCAGCAGGGTGGGGGGCTGCGGTCACCACCCGGCAGCCCCCCGCCACGTTCCTCCCCTCCCCTCACACCCACCTTGCAGGTCTCTCTCTGCAGACCCAAGGGGTAGGGACGTTTGACCCCCACGAGATAAGAACACCCAGAGAAGCAGCGGGCGGTGATGACCACTTTTCACTGCATCCCCTGCTGCGCTGCTTGACTTCTCCACGTGTGCAGGTATTAGTTCTTCAATGAGAAACAATGCTGGCTCCAAGAAGAGACCCGGGAGGCAATCAATGTTTCCTCCCTCATGGCTGAAGCCACCTCTGGGTACGCCTGTGGCCCGTGGGCCTGGCAGCGGCTGGGCGCACGGCAGAGAAGGCAGAGCAGGCGGAGCGCAGGCAGCGAGCCCCGCGGACTCTCCCCCCACCCCTCCCCTGCACATTTAACTTCACTGAACCTCGGTGGCTTTGGTGAGGAGAGGAGGGTAATTAGAAGCGATGGGGAATTAACTAGAACCTTCGGACACTCGGGACGAGGCCAAGCACAGGCGCAGCAGCCACAGCCGACCGTGATTCTTGGTGAGAAACTGCGCCCCCCACCGAGCTGGGTGGGCACTGCACTCGGGCTGCCTAGGAAGGGCGAGTTTGCAGAGTGCAGGGTCCAGCCCTGGGAAGGCGAATGTGGAACACGAATCCATACTCGCTGGGTCCTGTGGCTCCGCTCTGACGCCAAGACAGAGAGCAGGCTACAGCCCTTAGGAGAACCTTCTAATTCTAGACAATACAGTTGAAACATGCTTTCTTTTCACTCCAATATGTAAAGTCGCCTTTTAAGAGCACACCTAGTTCTCCTCACCCACAGTTTCTGTCTTCCTATTTCTGCCCAGGTGATCACACACAGGGCTGCCTCTGGTGCCCACATGTAGGACGCCCAGGAGTCAAGTGGAGGCTGGCTGGCTGGCTGGGTGGGTTTGAGTTCCTGTGAAAAGTTAAGTTCCGGTCCCCCGGACCATGAGGCGCGCCAGGCAGGGGCTGCAGTGACTTCATGCCGCCCAGTGAATTCATAGCTCCCAGCTCACGGGAGGGACTGGGAAGAAGCTGCACCGCACTCCCTGGCAGGCTGGGCCTTCAGCTCGCTGTGCCGGCAGGAGGGCACCGCAGGGTTGTCAGAGCAAAGTGACTGGGCCCGTGCCAGCCACACAAGCATCAGGAAGTGAGATTTCAGAACAGGGGACACTCACCACCACGGGGTTCAGACCTCAGGGCCAAAGGGGGCAACGTCGAGAGGTCCAGCATGCCACCTGAGCCCAGGGACCCAAAGACAGCTGGGGGCACTGTGCGGTGCTGCGGTCGCCGGTTGCGCTGCGCCCCCTCACCTGCAGCACCTGGGAGTTGTCCCCCTGGACGGCGTAGTGGAAGGCGGTCTCCCCGTTGTTGTCGGTGACGTCCATCTGCGCGTGGCAGTAGTGCACGAGCTCCAGCAGGATCTCCCCGTCCCCCTTGCGGCAGGCCAGGTGCAGGGGCGTGCAGCCCTCCTCATTCTCCCTGCTGTTGGCACAGCTGTGGGGAGGGCGGGAGTAAGTGCCCAGCCCAAGGTGGAGGCGTGTGGGCAGAGCGGGCTCAGCGTCCACGCCAGGCTCGAGCCAGCAGGTTCACACTTGGGGCCGATTCACAACAGAGCAGTGCCCACATGATCTGTACCTGGTTTCAGTTGCTGGCACATCTATGTGGGAGAGGTGCCCCGCGCCACACCAGCCACAACAGGCCAGGGCAGTGGGGGGCAGAGAAAAGGGAGCAGAAGGCAGAAACCCCACTCACCTGGGGCCATTCACTTAACCTCTCTGGGCTTCGATATCCTATGGACAAAAACCAGACACAATCCCTGCCGCGCCTGCCCGGGAGGTGGACAGAACTGTTGAGATGACGCCCAAGGAGCAGCTTGCAAATGCACAGGGCAGTGGGGGGGAGGGTCCGTGCTCTGGGCCGGGAGCTGAGCCGAGCTGCTGGGCGGAGAAGCAGAGGCGTGGCCACCCAAGGCCAGCAGCCGGCCAGCGCCCTCCAGGGGCACCCACCGATGTGCACTGGCCGAAAGTGAAAGTAGTGGCCCAGGTTCCAGAGGGCACATTCCTGGAAGGAGACATCTGGGATCTGAAGCCCCACCTGCCTTCTCCCTCACACAGGTCACGTGAGCACTCCCTGGGATGGGGAATCTCCCTGGGGGTGTGGGAGGCTGTGAGTTCAGGATGGGTGTCCCTTTCTCCTTATGACTTTCTCTCCCTCTTTTTTTTGGTGTGGAAGAACTGGGATGTAGGCCAGAGGTGTGGAGGGTGAGAGGATCCCCGAGAGACAGAGTGGGAGTGGGGAGCAGAACAGGCGGATCTACTGAAATACCTGCTGAGGGGAGCAGCGGGGAGAAAGGAGAGGCCTGCTGCACCCTGTGGGTCAGCTCCCTGGCCGGGGATAGAACTTGGGCCACAGCAGTGGTAGCCCTAAGACTTAACCCTTTGCACTCCGAACCATTCTGGACATTGGCTACCAGCTACTCGATGCTACTTTGTGGCGGAAACGTGCATTTACAGACCCTCGTATTATTTAGTATAATTTTGGAACCAAGTAACGTATTATAATGATATTGGACTTATATGAATTGGGTGACATCGAGGAATGTATATTTGCAAAAAAACCCAATATTTTATTGTTTATAATTTTGTACGGTATGATAAGTTTTGTAACACTCCCCAATATGCATTGCAGGCTGATTAGTGCACGTTCTCGTCCGACACAAAACCCGCTGACATTTCTTGTATATATCTTAGTAATTTTATGATATTTTGATTTAATTTCTTGTGCCATTTCAAGATAAAACTTCAGGGAAACATGCATGTCTCAAAAAGTTGCGTTGAAATAACTCAGTTCCCCGTAATCACTAATAAACTGCAATGTCCCCTGAGAGGGGACATCCGAGTGATATGCT
>PVIJ01010847.1:0-35732 GCA_004024925.1 Scalopus aquaticus | reverse complement strand
TTAACCCCTAGGCCACCAGGGAGGCTCTCTCCTTCTGACTTTGGTCAGTTTCCTTGTGCTAATCTGGGGCAAAGTGCTCCTGCTGAAGTCAGACCTTCTGGGCAGCCTTTGCGTTCGCTAAGGGGAACCCAGGCTGGCCTGGCAGACACCCCTGTACCCTACCCCCACCTGCCCCACCTGGCCAGGTGCCCCCACCCACCTGATGATGCGGCTGTGATGGAAGCACTCTCGGATCCCCAACTCCACAGCCAAGTGGGCCACCGACCAGCTGGGGTGGTTGCGGATGAGGTCGGTCAGGTGCTGCAAGACTTCCACCTGCAGGATGTGGGCGGAGCTCTCGTAGAAGGGCGGCAGCTGGGCACAGTACTGCTGGAAGTTCACTATGGCCTCGGCCTCCGACTCCAGCTGGAAGAGTCTGCAGCCAGGACGGAGGGGGAGACAAGGCCGCGAGTCAGGCGGGACCCTGGGCCTGCACCCACACAGCTGCTGGAATCAGAAGCCTAGGGTCCACACTGCCTGCCTCCGGCCGTGGACACACCGACTCCAGCCCGGCTGCCCTCGTCTACCATGAAAAGACGCATGCGCACCCACACATCTAAACAGAGTTGGGAGGGGAGGAAGATAAGGGCACAAAATGGAGTAGAAAAGAACACAAGGGACCACGGAGATGGATCACGGGTGAATTGGTGGTGGGTTACCCAAGGGGAATACAAAATGTAAAAGACATAAATAACAATAAAAATATATAAAAAATAATAATAAAAAAAATAAAATGCCTTCTAGGAACAGTAAAAAAAAAAATAAAAATCTAGGGGCCTCCCTGGTGGCGTAGCGGTTAAGTGCTGCGCTGTGGAGCTGTCGGCAGCGGCGACGCGAGTTCGACGCCCGGCCGGGGAGAATCCCACATGGTGTGGCAGACCTCTCCTGCTTCGCCCGCTGCTCCCTCAGCAGTGTATTTCTGATCTGCCTGTTCTGCTCCCCGCTCTGTCTCTGGTGAACCCTCTCGCCGCCCCACACCTCTGGCCTGTACCCCAGCTTGTATGTATAAATAAAAAATAAATCTTTTTTAAAAAAATCTTTTTGTTTTGTTTTTTTCTTTACTATTTATTGATCTCCTTACTTAGCATCACGGGGTATTTTTCTATGTCATTTTATATTATTTACATCATATCCATTTCTTAATTTAACTGTCACATCAGGGAGCCCGGCTCAAGGGCCCAGCCCCTGGCATATAGTAGAAGGTGACTAAGTACTGCTTACCCTAAATGTCCAGCAATAGGATATTATATAGATTGTGGCTCCTCTCAGTGATGGAATATTATGCAGCCATTAAAAGTTACATTAAAAAAACAGAGACCTGTCCATTTTGCAATCTTTAGTAAAAAAGCAGGACCAATGTATTGTGAACTGTGAAGGACAAGATTAGCAGGACACATGTCAAAATGTGCACACCAGCAAAACAACCAAGTGTTCTTCCTTATCCGCTTCTGTCTTTTCTAAATTTTCCACAATGAGTATATATAATTTTTATAATCAGAAACAAAAAAAATCGTCTTCATGTTTGAAAAATTGGATTCATGTTAAGTTGCTGTGTGACCTTTGTAAAACGCCTTGGCTTCCTGAGCCCTGTTGGAAACATGAACCTATTGCACTTGCCCCGCCCACCTCACTGAGGTGCTGTGATAACACTTTAAAAACTGTAATCATCACATGTCGCAGATGGTTAGTTCAGAGCAGGACTCAACACAGCAGAAGGTTTTAGTCCTCAGGCTCCCATTGCCCAGAGGCCCACAGGGTCCAGCAGAGGCAGTGCCCAGGGGCTCAGAGCCAACCTGTGCTTTCCAAGAGGGCCCAAGTGCCAGCCTGACCTGGGCCCGACACTTGTAAGGGAGGGGGAAATGAATGAGTGAAGCAGACAAGAGGCTCTGTCATCTTGGAGCCTTATATTCTTGTGGGGGGATCAACCAAAGAAGTGGGGAAAAAGCAAGATGAGAAAGCGCATTCCTGGGCCACCACGTGACAGCGCTCCAGAGGAAGCCCACGAACAGGAGGGATGGTGGGGGCCACGCCTCACTCTGCTCGGCTGCCTCTGGGCCAGTTCCCCTCCCTGCATCATCAGACACTCCGCATCCAATGTGGCTGCTGCGGCAAATATAATGAAGCTGAGAACCAGTCGCTGGACTCGGTGTCTTCGACAGGAGCACTTTGGGTTGGTGGGGAGACCCAAAGCCCGATTGGAACGGATTTAAGAAAGAACAGGGGGCAAGAGCTTGCAGACAGCAAGTATAGAGAGCATTCTGGAGAAGTTTTGCCATTGAGGGGAGCAAATAAAGGCTGCTAATGGGAAAAGAGTCATTAGACGTTTGAAGGCTGATGGGAATGAACCAAAAGAAATGGGCTCTCTCTGTGGACTTCCCCCATTCATGGCAGGCGGGTAATGAGGCGAGTCTGCTGGGGACCAGATGTGCGGAGCAGAATATAAAAAGCAGCTGCTGGGAGGCGCTGGGTTCCTAACCAGGCAGTGATGGGCGGCTGGGCTCGAGGCGTCGGGGAAGCCCAGGAGCTGAGGCCAGTGTTGGGGCTGTGAGAGGCGCTGAAGGATTCTAAGACCCATTTCCTGTGGTGGAAAAGACTAAGTCACAACCATGCTTCGGTCAGATCAAGCACGTGTGTTACAATCTTGAAGGTTCCACCAAGAGCTATGAAGGGCTTCAGATTTGACCCTCCTTGCAAATGAGCAAGTGAGCCTGACATGCTCGTGGATACCGTCAGAGGACGCAAGAGTCTCGGGCCCAAGACAAAGGACACTGCTACTCACAGCAACAGCAGGAGCCACAGTGGCATTTGTGCCCGCTCCCTGGGATCCACTTCCCACAGGGTGACATGAGAGGGTCAGGCGACACCGCTCAGGTTACGTTAGAGGAGAGAGCTTAAGGAACTTGAATTGTCTATAATCGTCAATAAGTAAATCTAAGCTTTGCTCCGGAGGAAGATCGAATCTGTGTTAGATGGGAAAGTAAGCAACTGACAGACAGCTGGAGGGACAGAGCTTGTCTCCATCTTCCAAGGCCATTCACGCCACAAACATCCTGAGAAGACAGACTTTGACAAAGATAGCCAGTGTCTCTGCTCACGAGATGCACACAAGGGGCCCCGGCGGCACTGGGTCTCCACAGTGACCTCCAAAGACAAGAGCAGAGCACAGAGATCCAGGTGAACAGGCAGAGGGAGATGGAATAATAAGAAAACAGGCGGTAATATGTCGCAAAGGATTTATGCCAAGTGAAAAAGAGTCAGACGCAAAAGACCACGTGCTATATGGTTAAAAGGCAAGACTATGGTGACAGCTTTGGTAGGTGCACAGGACTTAGGGCTTACTGCAAAGGGGCATTGGGGAAATCTGGGGAATGATAGGAACATTCTACTCCTTGGTTGTGGTGGTTACAGGGGCTGATCAATTCAACGAATGGTACGCTTAACATTCACAGATTTTATAGTTTGCAAATTGCATCTCAATAAAGCTAACTAAAACAAAACAAAACAAACCCCAAAATAAATTTCTTGAGAAGACAAAGGAATGAAAAAAATTAGTGAAGCTGAAAGAAAACAAGTAGTAAGATGGTAAATTTAAGTCACGACACATATTTAAATATAAACAGATTAAATGTTACACATAAATATCAGCAATTAAAGACAGGATAAGCGGGGGGGAGGGGCGGGGAGAACAACTACAATGCTCTTTACAAGATCAAAAATATAAGGAGACATAGTATACAAACATTATCAAAAAGAAAGCTGGTGAAGCTATATTAAGATTAGAATTTACAGGTAAAAAGAATTTCAGATAAAATTACAGAATTTCAGGTAAAAACACAAACAGGCAATTCATATAGGACAACTGTTTCCATTCATTAGGAAAATAAGACAGTACATAAGGCAGTACATATCTAAAGATAAAGCTCCAAATAAAGAAATTCGAATTTGGCAGAATTAAGAGAACTAGACAAACCCACACTCAGATTTGAGACATTTTAATGTCCTCTGCTAATTATTTATACAACAGACCGAAAAAAAAAAAAGCCCTACTGTACACAAAACAATCAGTAAACTTAATCTCACACACACTATCTACAGAACATATGTTCTTTTGAGGACCTATATACAAAATTCAAAATAATGACTATGCTGGGCCATAAAACAAATGACCAAGACCAGAAAATATTTAGGATATGTTCTCCCACCACAATGCAATGGAGCTGAAAATCAGAGAATAAGAAAATAAGAAAAAGAGGGCCTCCCTGGTGGCGCAGTGGTTGAGCGCTGCGCTGTGGAGCTGTCGGCAGCGGCAACGCGAGTTCGACGCCCGGCCGGGGAGAATCCCACATGGTGCGGCAGACCTCTCCTGCCTCGCCCGCTGCTCCCCTCAGCAGTGTATTTCTGATCTGCCTGTTCTGCTCCCCGCTCTGTCTCTGGTGAACCCTCTCGCTGCCCCATGCCGCTGGCCTGTACCCCAGCTTGTATGTATAAATAAATAAATCTTTAAAAAAAAAAGAAAAGAAAAGAAGAAAAAGATAACTAAAAATGTCTCACACATTTGAAAATGAAGCAAGATATATACAAATGACCTTTGGTTCAAAGATTACATCATGTGAAATCCAGGAAATCTCTTGACTCAATGATGATGCAACTATTACATATCAAACGTGTGGGATGAAACTCCACTTCCGGCTATGACAGGGAGTTTATATCACACTATCTTTCCTGCTGGAAACAAATATAAAGGCAGGATTAATTTTAAACAACTAGTTGAAGACACTGGAGAAAACCCAAGGCAGGCAAGGACAGAGGGTCAAACGTCTAGGAAAAATAAAGGAAATACACTGAGGTATGTGCCCCACATTTGTACTTGGGGCACCTTGGGGTCTCCGTGCAGGATATAAAGGTCAAGTGCAAGCCCACAGCCCAGTGCTCCCAGCTTTCTCGCCAGTCTGGGCAGTCTGGGGAGCCTCCAGCGTTTCCAAATTCTGGTCAGAATTTGAGGGAATCAGAGGTGTGAGCCCCAAATTCTGCCTGCAATGTTCCTTCCAAAGCTATGCAGAACAAGGTGTCAAGAACTCAAACAGGATACAGCACTAAGGGGGTTACAGAAAACACTGGAATTTTTCTGTCCTTGGGAAATAGGGATGAAAGTTCAAGGAGGAAGGACCCTGGTAGTACCTAGTACTTCAGCTGAGACTTAAGAACTTCTACTCAGGGGCCTCCCTGGAGGCGCAGCGGTTGAGCACTGCGCTGTGGAGCTGTCGGCAGCGGCAACGCAAGTTCGATGCCCAGCTGGGGAGAATCCCAC
This sequence comes from Scalopus aquaticus, assembly GCA_004024925.1. Lineage (NCBI taxonomy): Eukaryota > Metazoa > Chordata > Mammalia > Eulipotyphla > Talpidae > Scalopus > Scalopus aquaticus. The sequence continues at coordinate 30,385 of PVIJ01010847.1, read as the reverse complement.
ATGGTGCGGCAGACCTCTCCTGCCTCGCCCGCTGCTCCCCTCAGCAGTGTATTTCTGATCTGCCTGTTCTGCTCCCTACTCTGTCTCTGGTGAACCCTCTCGCCACCCCGCGCCTCTGGCCTGTACCCCAGCTTGTATGTATAAATAAATAAATCTTAAAAAAAAAAAAAAAAGAACTTCTACTCAGGCCTCCCTGGTGGCGCAACGGGTTATACGCAACACTATAAAGCTACAAGAGCCACTGCAGCACGAGTCTGATACCCGGCCAGGGAGATTCCCACATGGCACAGCAGACCTCTCCTGCCTCGTCCGCTGCTCCCCTCAGCACTGTACTTCATTCAGTTGATCTGCCTGTTCTGCTCCCCACTCTGTCTCTGGTGACCCCTCTCACTGCCCCAGCCTCTGGCCTATACCCCAGCTTGTATGCATAAATAAATAAATCTTTAAAAAAAAATTTGTGTGGGACTAAAGAAGACCTGGAAGATCTAAAATAATCCTGAGAGAAAAGAACAAAAAGAGAAGCTGCAGCAATTGAGACAACACGTGTTGTAATAAAAGCAGGTGCACAGATCAATGGAACAGAATCTAGATACCAGAAGTACCGCTGCTCCCCTCAGCAGTGGATTTCAGTTAGTCCTCCTGTTCTGCTCCCCACTCTGTCTCTGGTGAGTCCTCTCGCCTGCCAGAACCCAGTTCTTGTATACATAAATCAATAAATCTTTAAAAAAAATGGATAAGAGATTTGAATGCAAGATCAAATACACAGAAGAAAGCACAGATAAAAAGCTCTTCAACATCAGCCTGCATGATATTTTTGTGTATTCTTCTCGAACATCAAGGGAAACAATAGAAAAGAAAATGAATGAGATGATATCAAACAAACAAACAAAAAGAGGCCCTCCGTAGTGGTACAAGGGGTTAAGTCTCAGCACTATGAAGCTATCCGCAGCCACTGCAGCATGAGTTCGATCCCCAGCCAGGGAGCTTCCCATAGGGCACAGCACCCCTCTCCTTTCTCGCCCACTGTTCCCCTCAGCAGTGTACTTCAGTTGATCCACCTGTTGGGCTCCCCACTCTGTCTCTGGTGAATCCTCTCAACCCCTGCACCTCTGGCCTGAACCCCAGTTCTTGTATGCAAAAATAAATAATCTTTTAAAAAATAAGGGGACTCCCTGGTGGCACAGGGGTTAAGTCTCAGTGCTATCTCCAGCCACTGCAGCATGAGTTCGATCCCCGGCTAGGGAGCTGACCCACAGGGCACAGCAGATCTCTCCTATCTCGCCTACTGCTCCCCTCAGCAGTGTACTTCAGTAGATTCGTTTGTTCTGCTCCCCACTCTGTCTCTGGTGGGTCCTCTCACAACCCCACACCTCTGGCCTACACCCCAGTTCTTGTATGCATAAATAAATAATTTTTTTAAAAAAACAGACAGAAAGAAACCATCATTAAAATGAAAAGGCAGCCTAATGAATGGGAAACAATATTTGCAAACCATGTAGGAGACAAAGGGTTAATATACAAAGTACATAAACAACAACAATACAATATAACCTGATTTTAAAAATGGGCAGAGGATTTAAATTGGCGTTTCACCAAAGAAGATACACAGATGGCTAACAAACACACGAAAAACTTCTTTATTATTACTTAGCACCATGAAAACCACAATGAGATTTCACTTCGTACCATTAGAATGACTTTTTGGTAAAAGACAAGCAGCAAGAAGTGTTGGTGAGGACGTGGAGAGAGAAGGAACCTTGTGCAGAAATCAATGAAATAGACAGCAATTAAGCAGTTAAGAAAATAAAGCCAAAACTCGGTTCTCTGAAAATAAACAAGCCTCTAACAAAACTGAACAAGAAACAGAGAAAACGCAAAGGACTACCTCTTCAGAGCCTTCAGATAGTAAAGAGAAAGCATAGGAGGCCAGGAACTTTATGCTAACAAATCTTCTAACTTAGATAAAGTAGACAAATTCCTTGAAAATACACAAATCAAAACCGACACAAGAAAACATGACCACTTGTAGTTGTCTGGTTTTCCCAGGTAGCTGTCACTTCTCACCAACCAAAATCGATGCTACCCCAATCAAAATCTCAAAACCCAAAGTTGATATCTGTTTATTTTTTGCATGGAACTCTTTTCTAGGTAAAAACTGCTAAGAGCTAAGAAAAGCCAAGATGACCTTGAAGAACAAGTTGGTGAACGTGTTCTACCAGGTATCAAGATTTATCATAAAGTTACACCAATGAATTCAACACCAAACCAAAAAAAAAAAAAAAAGACAGCAGACTACTTGTACAAGAAAACAGTGACTCTAAACACCCATTCACATAGAGACCTGATTTCTACAGCCAAAGTGGCATCTGAGAGCAGGGGAGAAGATCAGCTTTCAATAAAAAGGTTTGGGGCCTCTCTGGTGGCGCAGGAGTTAAGTCTCAGCACTATCAGGCTACCTACCACCACTGCAGCCTGAGTTCAATCACTGGCCAGGGAGCTTCCCACATGGCGCAGCAGACCTCTCCTGCCTCGCCCGCTGCTCCCCTCAGCAGTGTATCTCAGTCGATCCACCTGTTCTGCTCCCCATGCTGTCTCTGGTGAATCCTCCCCTGCACCTCCCCTGCACCCCAATTCTTGCATGTATAAATAAATAAAAAAAAATCTTTTTAAAAATATCAAGTATTAAAGAAAAGGGTCTGGAGAACCTGGATCTCCAAATGAAAGATATCCTGAGCCCGATTTCACACCATCCATTAAAAAAGACAATCAATTCCAGGTAGATTAAGATTGAGAACTCTTATTTCTCAATGAGTTCCACCAAGAAAGGAAAAAGACAAACCACAGGGCGGCTGAGCACAACACCCGTGACCAACAGAGCCTGTGTTTGGAGTGCAGAGGCACAAAGGAACCCCTGAAACCTCCGCAGGAGATAGAACTATTTTTTTAAGGGTGGGGTGCAGGCCAGAGGTATGGGAGGGGGGTGAGAGGATTCACCAGAGACAGAGTAGGGAGCAGAACAGGCAGAATGACTGAAATTCACTGCTGAGGGGAGCAGCGGGCGAGGCAGGAGAGGTCTGCTATGCCATGTGGGAAGCTCCCTGACCAGGGATCGAACTCGTGCTGCAGTGGCTGCAGACAACTTCATAGCGCTGACACTTAACCTCTGCACCACCAGGGAGGCCCAGAACTAATTTTTAAAGTCAAAAGAATTGAGCGGGCAATTCACTGAGGACACCAGCCAGCCAAATGGCTCATTAACTGTCAAAAGCGCTCCACTTCACAGGTCATCAGGCAAATGCAAACTCAAACCACTTTAGCAGACAGCTCCATGCCCCCACTGACTGGCAATTTTCTTTTAAACTGGCAATGCCGAGTATCAGGATGGGCAGCTCCACTTCTGGGAGGAGAATGGAAGGGCATCTATCTCGGGCTGAGGACGTGCCTGGCCTCGGCCCAGCAATTCCACCCCAGGTAATGCCTACTAGAAACCGTGCACGGGTGCACCGAGAAGACTAGAAACCACCCAGCCTCCCCTGGACACGGCAATGAAGAAATGAAACCGCCGCAGCCCCACAGGGCCTGCCTGGCGCAGACCGGAGTTACACGCAGAGGCGCACACGCCCCGCAGAGTGCTGAGCTTGGTTACCCTTCCTTGGGGTGAGGGGCAAGAGAGGGGGCTGCCGGGGTGCTCCGGCATTCTCTCCTGACAAGGGTGTGGTTACAGAGGCTTTTGTGACAAATTACGGCGCTGTCCCTACTTTTCCATTTCACTCTTTTAAAAAGTTGAAAGAGAGAATGGGGGGAGCAATTGAAGAAGAGTGGAAACAGGCAGTGCCCAAAGGGAAAGCAGAATCAAGAAAGGTTACTTTTTAAGTGAAAACATCACATTTGGAGGGTGATGGGAAATATCGAATAAAGAGAAAACCCATGCAGGAGAGAGAGGACGAAGTGCGGAGAGGAAGTCCTGGAGCAGACGAGGGGGACCGGGAACCCCGGGGTGGGGGCCCAGCCCCCTTGGGCATAGTGAGGCTGCGTGTGCCGGTCGGGGCAAAGGGCCGGGGAGTTCGCGGCTTGTGAGGCAGAAGCAAGGGCGGAGGCTGACAGAGAGCCTGGAGAGGGGCTGGAGGTGGAGAGTGGGGGGGAGGAGAAGGGGGACACCCACAGTCCCCTGCAGCCCCCGCTGTGATGTGACAGGGAGGCCAGAAGGGCTGGTCCCCCCTCAGCCGCCTCGGAGCCCTGGCGTTACCTAGCGCTGGGGTCCCGCAGAGCAGACGCGATGCAGGGCGAGAGCAGAGCGCACACAAGGCCTGCTGAGGCCCCCGAGGAGTCTGCGTGGGCAGGAAGGGAAGGTCCTGACAGCCCTGGGGCCTGGGGGGCTCGGGCCACTCTGCGGAGGAGGGGCTGCTTGGCGAGCAGGAGGCCGGTACCAGAGAGCAGGGCGCCCGGCCTGGGGCTGCCAGAGGAGCTGCTGGGGTTCTCGGCCCCCCACGTCTGCTCCAGGACTTCCTCTCAGCACTTCTGTCCTCTCTCTCCTGCATGGGTTTTCTCTTTATTCGATATTTCCCATCAGCCCACGGCAAGGCTGGCCGGCCAGGGACCAGGATAGGCAGCCGGGCCTTGGGCCTGCCAGAGGGCGCTCTGAGAAGGCAGGGTCACCCAAAGTTAAGACAGGAGGAGCGATGAAGAGCAGTTCACCTCCATGAGGGTGCAAGGAAGTGCCCCAGAGGGGAGTAGGTGGTCCAGGATGAGGTGAGAGCCAAGGCTGAAGGGTGGAGAGGACCTGGAGGAAGTCTCCAGCCAGAGGAGAAAGAGAGAGAGAGAGAGAGAGAGAGAGAGAGAGAGAAATTCCCGAGAGGCCTTTAGGAGAGGCAGGTGTGGTCTAGAACAAGGAGGTGAAAGAAAGACTCAGAAAGGTTAAGGATCTAGAGGACTTGTGGGACGTGTCTATTCTCCTCGAACGGAGCCCACACCTCATGTGAGCTCTGCGAAGCCTCAGTCCTGATGGAGCAGCCTATGGAGAAGTCTCGGGGTGGGAGGGGGCATTGGGGGCATCTGTGGACCTTGAGAAATTGCCTTTGATATCTGGATGTGCATTTGGGCACGGGGTGAAAGGGCCTCCTGGAACTCTCAAGAGAATCCTCGACCAAAAAAACTGGCCAAGAACCGTTAACACTTTGTGTGCCGGTGCCCTTTAAATTTACCAGCCCTTGGGGCCGGCCATTTTCTGTGCCACCGCATGAATGGTAGAAGCATTCAATAAAACACACACAACTCCTGAACTACTGGATATTAAAAAAACTGTAGTATCTCTCATCAAACACCTTACACTTTCACCAAAACAATGTGTAAAGCTTCTAGCCTGAATACGATCAAAGAAATAGCTCCTAATAGTTCCAAATAAATTCACTGTGGCGTGAAAAACCACAGACTAAATGAACACGTATGAATACGTGAGCGGCCACCTGATACTGGTGACAAAAACACGTACGAATACGTGAGCGGACCACAAAGTGTTAAAGTAGAGGGCTTCTAACTCTCCAGTTTCAAAGGCAGGCACAAGCTTCCCCACTGGTTCTTCCTCTGTGTTTCTACCCCTCCATGCCTTGGTGCCCAGGGCCTTGGCATATGACGTGCCCTCTCCCTGTTGCACAGTACTTCACACACCTCCTTGCCCTCTTAAGGTCCATCTCTGGCCAGCAAAAGCTCGGCCTTTTCCACCCCTTTTGTCAAGCACACTTTGACCTTCCGTGATCATGGATTCACTCATCCATTCAACAAATATTTACCAGGCACTACCGAGTGACTGGCACGATGCTGGGCATGAGGAGGAACAACTCAGACCCAGGTCAGGCCATAGGAGTCTGCAGTCTAGCAGGAAGACAGACGTGCAGAGAGACAAGGGCAGTCCACGGCAAGAGGAGCTGATCAGAAGCAGAAGTGCTGGGAACTCGGAGCGGGGGAGGACGGTGCACAGAGCAGGGGCCCTGAGGCGGCCCAGGAGCGGGGAAGAGCATTCTCAGCAGAGGGAACAGCAAGGGCAAAGAGGGCAATGGAAAGGGTGAGGTCTGTGCAGGGAGCAAAAGGAATTTTTAGGGCCTCCCTGGTGGCGCAGCGGTTAAGCGCTGCGCTGTGGAGCTGTCGGCAGCAGCGATGCGAGTTCGACGCCCGGCCGAGGAGAATCCCACATGGCGCGGCAGACCTCTCCTGCCTCGCCCGCTGCTCCCCTCAGCAGTGTATTTCTGATCTGCCTGTTCTGCTCCCTGCTCTGTCTCTGGTGAACCCTCTCGCCGCCCCACACCTCTGGTCTGTACCCCAGCTTGTACGTATAAATAAATAAATCTTAAAAAAAAAAAAAAAAGGAATTTTTACATGAGCCCATTACCTTCACCCAGCAGGTGCCCAGGTCAGACGGGCCTGTTTCTGGCTACTGTCTGAGCTCCTGCGGGCACAGACCTGCCTGTGCCACTCTGCTCGGCGAAGCAGGGCCGTGGGCTGAGAAGTGGGTGAACAGGCAAGTCACAGGGAGGTGGACAGGCCACAGGCCCCGCAGCTCCCGGGCTTCCTGACAGGCTGCAGAGAGCCTCAAAGTCAGCACGCTCTTGAGAAGCCACGAACATGTCACACATGCTTTGATCTCCCCCCGGGACTCCTGGGAAACGCAGCCCTGCTTCTGCTGAGACATCCTGGGGGGCGGCAGGTTCCGTCCACTACCACAGGTGGCCAGTAAATGCCTGAACGATTCCTTCGCTCCGGGGACTGAGGCTGGCAGGGTGACGCACGTGACCCCGCAGAGCAGGGCACAGCCGGCCCTGCAGGAGAGCAGCGAGAGGCAGGCCCTAGAGCCAGAACGCCTGGGTCTGAGTCCAGCTCTGTGTGACCTCGGAGGGGGCTTCGGCGAGCTGAGCTCTGGTTCCTCACTTGTAGGATGGGGGCGGGAAGCCCTGCCTTCTGGAACTGTGACTAGGGTCAAGAGCTAAGGCTTGAGGCAAGAGCTGAGCACACAGTAGATGTGGTTGCGGGTGCTGTTACCACCCAGACCTGCCAGGACCCCACATCCCATACCGCAGGGGCACGCGTGACTCACAGGCCTTGGGTAATAAAAGCTGAGGGGTCAGAAGATTGACTGCACATTCACGGGACCCAGAACTCCCCCAGGAGCGAGGCTGACCTCTGACCTCTGCCTCTCAGCTAACACTGAGGCACTTGGGAGACAGTTGGGAGCCCCGCAGGGAGGAGACATTTCAACAACAGGCCCTGGCCCCTGAACAGGAGCCTGGATACCAAGTCTGCTGTGTACAGCTGCAGGGCCGGGGTCCTCAGGCAGCTGGGCTACTCACAGTGGGACCCCGGGGCCGGACGGCCCCACGCAGCCCTCACTCCCGCAACTCCCTCGGCCTGGGTCTTGCCATTTTGCAAACTCATCTCCAGCATCTCACTCTCACGCCTCCCAGCTCACTTCTTCTGCTGCCCTGGACTCCCAGTCTGCCAGGGCACAGCAGGGTGAACAAGACAGACCCATCACGACCCTCCTGGGGTGTGTGGGCTACCCGGAAGGCATCTACTGGGGCTCACGGCAGAAGTTGCTACTCTAGTCTGAAGGCAGGGAAGGGCAGGTGGAAGTGAGGCAGGCAAAGAAGGGGACAGTGTTCCAGGTCAAGGTGAGGACCAGACCTCCCTGGTGGCGCAGTGGTTAAGAGCTGCGCTGTGGAGCTGTCGGCAGCGGCGATGCGAGTTCGATGCACCGCCAGGGAGATTCCCACATGGTGCTGCAGACCTCTCCTGCCTCGCCCGCTGCTCCCCTCAGCAGTGTATTTCTGATCTGCCTGTTCTGCTCCCCACTCTGTCTCTGGTGAACCTTCTCGCCGCCCCACACCTCTGGCCTGTACCCCAGCTTGTATGCATAAATAAATATATCTTAAAAAAAAAAAAGGTGAGGACCAGGAAGAGGCGGAAGGAGCACGAGTGGCCGCAGCGGAGAGCAGAGGCACAGGCAAGGCCTCGCACAAGCCCAGGAGCAGCACCTGCCGTAGTTAAGGAAACAGCGATCGCCACCCACCGGAAGCCACTCTGTGAGCTCCTGGGGTTGACAAGGACGCAGTCCCAGGTACGACTGGACCTGTTGTGGAACAGAAGCAGCTGCCCCTCCTCCTGGACCCGGCCAGTCACGGGATAGTCGGCCACGGACACCTCCTTCACCCGGAACGGGCTGGAGAACAGGTTGGACACGGTGCTGAGGGTGTTGACCAGGCGGCCGAAGAACTGCATCTTCTGTGTGGGGGGCAGGGAGGCCCCACCGGCCGCCCCTCGGTCTGGAAGAAAAGGGGTCTCTGGTGAGCTCAGCTCAGGCTCCCATGCCCGGGGCAGTGGTTTCCCACATGGGTGCCCAGAGGCCCCCCTCACCACCACCTGGACCCAGAGGAACCAGAAAAGGAAGGGGAAAAGAGAGAAACAGCACTGAGGGGACAGCAAGAAGGCCTGAGGGGGAGAAGACTCAGGCCAGGCCGGGCACCTGGGGGGTCCCTCCCTGGCCGCCACTGCACACGGATGACCAGCAGGGTGCAGGCCCCTGACGGTGTCCCAGTGGAGACGCAGCCTCCTCATGGACGTGTGGGGTCGGGGTGAAGGAGAACGGGAACAGCTCCCTGCCCGTGCAAAGGGTGGGGTCTCAGAGGGTACGAGTCAACTTTCTTGTCCTTCAAGAGCTTGGACAGGTCATTTCAACTCCACCAACACCAGCGGCCCCTCCCTGTCCGACCAGGTGGGGACCAGGACCACGCACTCCGCCAGGGCGGGGATGAGCGTCTGGAAAACCTCGGTAGCGGCACCCCGGCTCCCCGAGGAGCTCAAGAGGTGACAAAGCCACACTCCTCGGAACAGACACAAATGTGGACTTCGCAGGTGTGTGTCTGGGTGGAAAGTGGACGCGTCACAGTCACGGTCAGTGTCCGCAGTTTGGACAACAGAATTGGATGTTTCATGAGGTCCCGGCTTCCCGGAGAGCAGAGTGACTTCCTAGGGCAGAGCTGCCAAAGCCAGACCACCTGTCAAAAAGGGGCTGAGGACAGAGTGCGGGAGCGTGGGGCCCAGGGGAGCGTGGACACGCGCTCGCACGCTGGCCTGCGTGCCGAGAGGCTCCCCTGAGGGATAACAAAAGAACGAGGGGCCTCCAAAGACTCATCCAGGGAAGGAGGGAGGGTCGATAATGACCATGACATCAGGAGATGTCTCTGAGCGCTTGCAGATAGCAGGCCTGGGCTCAAGCCCTCTGCATGAACGCCTCAGTTCACTCCCACAAGGCCACGGGCCTCAGTTCACTCCCCCAAGGCCACGGGCAGCAGATGCTCAGAAGCAAAACTAAGCTCCAAGCCGGCCTCAGCAGCACCAGCTGTGTGAGGGGGCAAGTTACTCGCCCTCTCTGTGCAGCTTCCTCGCCTACAATACGAGGACCGTGACAATTCTGAGCAGCAGGAGTGGCGACAGCGCTTGTTCACTCATCATCGGCCCCCTTGACTTTGACAGGTGCGTCCAAACCACACACTCCACACCACACACGGTTCCGGCAAGGGAGGCTGCCAGACGCCCCCTCACCTGTCCGTGGGGCTGCATCTCTCTGGAACAGCCTTCCCTGCCTTCCCATCCAGAAAAGCCCTGACTGGTCTTCAAATCCCCGCTCCGCTGCCACAGCCTCCTTGCAGCATTCTCACTGCCCGGCCCAGCCGCGCACTCTCCCTCCTTGCTCTGGGCCACCCCTACTTCCATCACCACACGCGAGTGTCACAACTGACCCCCCAGAGAGGTCGCCCCCAGCACTAATCAGACCAGACACTCACACGTCCTGTGCTCTGACCCTTTTCCAAGAGCTTTACTTAGAGGAACCATTTCTCCCCACCAGCACCCCGCGGGACTGCTGCCGCTGTTAGCCCCGTTCTACGCAGGAGAATCCAGGAGCAGACAGGGAAGGGAACGTACCCACGGTCACACAGCAAGAGATGGGGGAGCAAGGTCTGAGCCCAGATGGGCTTCTGAAGGGCAGGAGGACGAAGCCTGGGGAGCTGGCGAGAAGCTCCCCGAAGCGAGCAGTCATGCACAGCAAAAAACAAGCAAACCAACCAACCGCCCCCACCACAGGCTGATAAAACAGTCCAGAATACTCAGGGTAGGTGAGGGCGCTGGGCATATGGGCAGGAGGTTTCTTTTCCCTCTTTTCTAAGAGGGACGCAAAATGATTATGCATTTCTTTAAAGCAAGAGTGGAGGCTGAGCCCTTGGGGCCTGCAGCCAAAAGAGGAGGGGCGTGGCTGCACAGGACAGGCGCTCACGGGAGGTCGGGGCAGCCAGCGCCCAGGGCCCACTCGGGTTTACAGGGGCAAGACTCCGTGGGGTGCAGAGGGACAGGAGGTGAACACCCCACCCCAGTGGACAGACACCCTCCTCAGGGGTGCCGCCACCGTGATAGTGCCTGGCCCAGGAAAGGACACCCTGCTCGGGCCTCACGGGGCGGGGGTGAGGATGGAGTGACACGGTGCAGGGAGAGTGTCCGGGACTCTGACCAGCTCTGGGCACACAAACAGTGGCCATTGTTATCACGGGGTGGAAGGAGGAAATGAGCCCCGGGTCACACCCTGCAGCCATCACGGGCCAGGAAGGCGGCAAGCGCGAGGGCTTCCTCCTGGGGTCTGTCATCTTCCTCCCACCCGCCTGCCTTGACCGCAGAGCCCAGCGTCTTCCAGTGCAGGCAGGGGTGGGGGGTGCTGGGCTGCGGAGGGGCTGCCATCCCAACCTGGAGAGCGTCCCCTCCCCACCCCTGCCTCCCTGCCTCTCGCCCTCTGGCTCCTCCCGGCCACCCGCCCTGTGACCTCCCGTGGTGGCTGAGTTTGCTTCCCCAGCTGACAGCTGTCCTCTAGGGTCCCGGCTGGGTGGCTCCCACCTATAGATGACGCCAGAGCCTGGTGACCGGGACCGATGGCTCCTGGACACCTGAGGCCTTTCAAGCCCTCTCCAATGCCACCAGAAGGAAAGCCACAAACCCCAGAGTTTTTGTGGCACTGGTGACATTTCTGCCTCAGCTCCAAGCAATTTCCAGGCCCAAGTGTGTCTCCCCCACAGAGACAGTCGGTCTCTATGGCCCAACCTCCTTATGTTTGCCCACCCACCTGCTACAGGTCCAGCGGCCTGCTTGCTTCCTTCAGGGAGGGCTGTCTGGGGGATTGAGGCGCTCCCGGTGGAGCTGGAAGGCGGGAAGAACATCTCCATTTTAGAGGTAGAGAAACGGAGGTTCAGTGAGGCCTCGAAGTGTGGTTGTTCAGGGCAAATTAAAGCGGGACGTATCACTGCCAAACAAAACCCCTTCTTGGGACCAGGGGCCTGGAACCGACAGGGAGCATCGCTGGCGAGTCCCTCCAAGTGGGCTCACGAAATGAGGAGTCACAGGGGCCCAAACCAGTCTCAGAACGTGCACCCGTGCCTTGTGGGGGAGAGTTGGGGGAGGGGGCTGAAGGAGGGGGCTGGAGATGACTCGCTAGTTGAACTTCGGGTGGGAATGGGGGAGAGAGCCCTTCCTAGCAGACCGACAGACAGGGGGCATGGGGGACAGCAGCCACGAGAAGGCCTGGGCACTGGGCGCAGGTTGGGTGACTGGCAGCGCAGGGCGGGGCTGGGGTCCCACCTGCCGTGCGCACCCTCGCAGCCACATGGCCAGGTCTGCTTTGCCCGCCAGGCTGGGACACATGACGAGGCACTCCCTCCCTCCTACAGACAGAAGGCCAGCGGGTGAGGGCAGCAGAGCGGGGGAGCAGGTGGACGGGTCTACAGGCTGCCAGTCAGACCGGCTCAGCCCCCAGATAGCTGGTTCCTTCATGAATTCCCTGGAGGCCCCTGGCAGGTCTCAGGCGAGAGGAAGGATGAAGTTGCCAGGCTCTGGGCCGCTGTCCCCTTCCTCCCACTCTGCACGGTGACACGTGGATCTGCTCTTCCAGAGGAAGGGGCTGGGCTTCTGCGCTCTCTGGCCTGTCTTACCTGGAAGCGCCCCTGTTCCTGCCAGGGTCTCTGCAATCTGCCCTTCGGAAGGCATGGAGCCCTGGGCGCGCACCCCAGCTATGCTCTCCCTGCCTGAGGGGCGCCCACGGGCCAACTGCAGGATGCAAACCAGACTCCCCGATGCGTGCCCTCCACCCGAGGCTCCCTGTCCCCTTCCAGAGACAGCCCACGGCCAGGGCTGGGATGCAAGCGGCTGCCCCTTCAGCCCCACCTGGTGCCACAGCCTGGCCACACTCGGGCCTAGAGCCTTAGGCCTCTGTGAACACGCTCCTGTCCACACCGCCTCCCCTTCCCAGCTCACACAGAGCGAGCCCTCTCATAAAGGAGCATCAGACAACGAATACGCTCCTCCTCGATCCTCTAGACTCAGTCTGCACAACCTCCTCCAAGAACTGTGCCCGCCACGCCCTCCCACAGTCCTGGCACAGGCACCCCTGCTCCTCAGAGGCCCACAAGGGCCCTGCGCACACCCCACAGAGGCAGGTAACCATGTGTGGTGACGGTGTGACTATTCTTTGGGGTGCTCCCTGCCTTTGTTTATCTAAGCACCTGGCCACCATCGCTGACTCATAGTGGGCATTTCCTAAATGGATGGTGAATGAATGAGTGAGAACAAGTGAAGGCCCCAGGACCGACACCTCTGAGGCACCCCCTCCTCTCTCTCTCTCTCTCTCTCTCTCTCTCTCTCTCTCTCTCTCTCTCTCTCTCTCTCGCAGGTGGTGACAAACCACACACCCTCTCCCAGCAGGTCACCGACAGAACCCTGGAGGTGACTTGTCTGCAGGCACCTGCTGGGCTCGGGTTTGCAGGGTCAGCTCTGTGCTGGCTGTGGGAAGCTGAGCTCATCGCTCTCCACGCAGGGGACTCGCCAAGCCCTCTGCTTCACCCTTCACGAAGGGCCAGAGAGACAGGACGGAGGTGCGTGGCGGGACCACAGGCAGCGGGCCGGGAGGCTGATCGTGCAAGCCTGGCCAGGGGAACCCGGGCGCAGCTGAGCGGCCCGGGCAGGACGCGCGGCTTCACAGCCCGCTGCTCTGGCAGGATGTCCCATCTGCCATAGGTGGGCGGCGCCTCCATCTGCCCACCGCCCAGCCGGCAACTACGCGCCGTGGTTGGCAAAGGGTTTCCATCTCTGCAGGTGCCTGGACACTATGGGCGATGGCGAGCCCCGCTTGGAACAGGGGAGAGGAGAGGAAGCGGCCGCCTGAGAGCCAGATGTAGGCCTAGTCCACCGGGCTCTGGAACAGCACCAGGCAGAAGGCCAGAGCACAGTGGGTGCTCAATCAGTGCTGAGAAAGGCTGAAAGTGGGAGTCGAGTCAACTGTCACTTCCACCTGCCACCCAGGCCTCGGACGTCCAAGTAGCCTCCCGAACAAAACACCTCTCCCAGCGCTCACTCTGACCGCGGCTCAGCTTGGTCCTAAGTGAGTGACAAATGAGGACGGGCTTGCTCTATCACCCGACACCCTAAAACTGTGCTATCTGCCTCCAGCAACCACGGAGTCCCAGATACCTCACCAAGCATTTGGGGTGAATTATCACATCAAATCCTCAATCACTCATGGGAGAAGGGGCACTTGTCCCCTACCACGCACAGGAAACCCTGCGCCCATTTAGTTGGAAGCCAGAGCACCAGCTTGTCCTTCTCTGACTGACCTCAAGAGCGAGTCAGAATGCGGGTGGCCCAGGAGGCTGAATCTTTAGCCTCTGCCTGAAACCACGCGGCAGCCAGTGCCAAAAGCCCTTTGGGGAAAGGCAAAGGTCTCCTTCACTCACTCTGCTCAGTGGGCCTGCGGTCAGAAGCAAATGGCCCCAAACCATTGCTAGATCCCCCAAGAATCAGAGGCACCCCATCTTTAAGACATCCTTGGGTGGTTGGCATGGAACAGGGGGTCCCATTTTGTGATTCACTCAACGAGTATGGATCAGGATCTAGTCGGTGGCGGGCAGTGCTCTGACTGCTGTGAGAAAAGCACTAGTTGACAAAACAAACCAAATCCCTGCCTCCTATGGCTGGTATTTCAGAGAGGCGAGAAACGAGGCCAGACAGGCAAAGAATGGACGTAGATTTTGGATGCCGAGCCGGGAGGAAATGTCTGGGCGGAGATGAAAATTTTAGATAGGGTGAACTGGGAGGTCCTCACCAAGAAAGTGACCTTGGACAAAGGCAGAAGGCATGTGGGTATCCAGTGAAGATGCAGAGAGAAGAGGAAGGCCCTGGGGCCAGAGCTTGCCTGGTGAGTTCAGAAGCAGCACGGAAGCCACTGAGGTCAGAGAGGTAAGGGGGTGGGGGGCAGGGATGTACAGGAGGGGGGAAGCCACGGCAGGGCTGGGAGCAAAGCAGTGACATTTTAACAGACCACTCTGGCTGGATGGGGGTGTAGCAAGGCATCACGGGTCATCTCACAGCTCTGGCCAGAGCAACTGAACGAATATAGCTAAGCGCTGAGAAATGCCTCTGGGGGCGATTTTGTCCCATGTGAACACCATCAAGCGTAATCACACAAAGGCTGCTGGGAAGGCCTAGTCCACCTTCAGCCACACGGCGTAGCTGTTGCGACTATACACGCAGTCTGTCCTTGACTCAAATGTATTGCCATTTTCTAAAGAAGTGAAGTGAGTGAACGGGATGGGGTCTGGCGGGGAGAGCAGGGGACGAAGGAGACAGGTATCAGGACCTTAACTCTAATACTTTAAGATGTCCGCGAACCACCAGATCTGTGAGTCTGCTGTCCAGGGGAAGCGTCTGAACAGGCCCGGAGAGATAAACTTAGGTTTATCAGAGTGGAGATGATACTTCAGCCATGCAACTGGATGAGATCACCAGGCAAATGTGGACGGACAAAAAAGAAGAGGCATGGATCTCTCAAAGTGCTCTCCCAGGGAGCCACCCTCTATAAAGTGAGGCTCTTAATACAAGGTCTCCCCTTCATGACAGCCTCTTCCCCCTCCCACACACACCCAGCGCAAGTTCGGTCACTCACATACAAAGAGCATTTAAGTTCCTCCTTCCTCTGTCTTCGGTGATGTCATTCTGCTGAGTGAGGAGGAAATTTCCTTTTGCGGATACTGTCATCTAAGGAGCAAGGAACCTAGGGAAGGGAGTGCCCTGGGCACTGAGAGGACTGTGGTGAGCCTTTCCCAGGAGGATGATCACAAGACTCAAGTGTTACAAGGGTTGAATTCAGAATCCCAGTCCCGACCTAGGCAAGCTGCGGAGCCTGCGGCAACCCACACCTCCTCTCTTCCCCAAATTAAGTGGGAATGGCATTGGCGACATCAAGGACAGCCTAAAACACAGCAGACAATCCACTGCCACTTAGGTGACTGAGTAATGAAGGTCAGAATAACATGGGAGAGCCTGACTCAGAGCAGTGACCAGTGATACTGCCCATGATAAATCAAAGACAACGGACCTTCGGCTTGTCCTCATTTGTTCATTCTATCGCTTTCCCTTTCCTGCCTCTAACACAATAGCACAACCACACACTCAGACGGGACATAGCACTGATGGAGCAGAACGGGAATTTAGACTGAGGCTGCAGCCTCTCCCCACCCCTGCCCCATCCAGGAACTCTGGAAAAATTTCCAGAGCAAGGTGACCCAGCCCCTCCCAGTTTAGAGCCTTTATCTCGCTCTGGACACCATGGATTGTAAAACTTCTATCTATTTCACCAACAGCATGTTTGAGCCCAGGTCAAAACCCATTCAGGATTTCTTGCTCCTCAAAGGAAGCAAGAACTGACCTCAGCAGCCTTAACACCCACGATGTGACTCTCTTGAATCTGCCCGCACTCTCTTTCCCAAGTGTGTACTATCACTTGCAATAAAAGCTCCACTTCTAACTCCCAATCTGACTCCCGCAGGAATTCCTGCGCCAAAGTCAAGAACCTCTGGGGTCCCTCAGCACGCCCGGTCACAGCAGCCTTGTGAGGGCAGAAAATACAATCCCCCTGTCACCAGTGAAGAAACTAAGACTTGGACAGCAAATAACCTCCCAACTCCAGGAACATTTTAAGGCAAAGACAATAACAAAAACACCATATTCAGCCCAAGGGTGGAGTGTCTGCCTTGCCAAACCAAACCTGCCTAACATCCTGTTGGGCTGGTGAGAGGGCAGGTGAAGGAAAGCAGCACAGGGGGAGGGAAGGTATTTGTTTGGGATCATGTGAGTAGTTCATTAAAATGAACTATGTTACAGATCCCTGAGCGCTGTGCCCCCCCTGTCCCACACCCACGGGTCTGCCTAGCCCAGTCACATGGTTACACGGGTCACACTTTTGTCACCAGCTTCCTGGTCATCTGCGAGCAGGAAGTGGACCCATGCGGGGAGGCACATTATGGGATATTAGGGGGAAAGGTGGGAAGCGGGGGGATGGTGGGGAGCAGACACGATGAAATGTGGAGGCCCACGAGAGAAGAGAAGCAGGGAGTTCAAAACGGGAGACAGCCTAATGGAGGAGAGAGGCACAAGTGAATGAATGCAGAAGAGAACAGGTGAAAATGGGGATCAAGTGGGACTATACAGAGAAGTCGGGAGCACCTAGAAGGTAGGCCCGGACAATCACTGCATCTGGGGGCACTGAGAGATAGTGAGTTGGGGGAAACGGGGTTGACTCAGGAAGTGAGGGCTAGAGCGCCACACAGGGAAGACAGGGTACCGAAGGGGGACCCAGGGTAGGAACTGGGATTCCTGATGGGGTAGGAGGGACATGAGTTTCAGAGGAGACATGGTTGGTCAGGGGTCGGGAGAGCCGAGGCTGAAGCACTCAGGGGTCACACAAGGGTCAATGGAGGACGTGCCTAAAATCGGGGAACACGACGGAGGTTCGAAGGAGGGTCCCGGTGGAGACCACAGAGTCTGGGGCGTTACCGTGGAAGAGGTTTGGGAAGGGCCCCCCCCCAGGCCCCGCCTCCCCTTCGCCGTCACTCACCTCGGCTTACTCAGCACTTGTACTTCCTTTTACTTCCGCAAACAAACGCGCCCTGGGCCACGTGACAGTCCGGCCGCAGCTCCCTGCCAATCAACGAAGCCCAGGCTCTCGGTCGCCACTGAGGCTCCACCCCCTCCCGCTGTAGCTGCGCACGAGGAAGGCGGGGGCAGACGCCGCCATCTTTTACAACTGACCAATAAGAAAGGCTTCTGTCGCGGAGAGTGGCGGGGCTTTGGGATGGAGCCAATCCTGGGCGATGGGGCGGGGCCATGCCTGCGCGGGGCGGAAGGTCTGCACACGGCCTTTTGGCAGACATGTTGTTGAGGGGCAAGAGTCTGACCCTTCTCCGCCCTCCTAAAACGGTCGGTTGGAGACCTTAAGTCTGAACCTGGTGTTAATGACGGCGTATAAAAACTGAAAATCAACAAAGACGTAGGCCACACAAGGAGGTTCGTGCTTTGATTTTGCGGGAGACTCCCAACCTAGGATTGCCAGATTCAACAAAAAAATAAATAAATAATTAGGGACAAGCAGTTAAATTTCAATTTTAGCTAAACCACCAGTTCTTTTTTAGTTTAAATAAAAAACACTAAATACAGTTATACCAAAAAGTAGTATTCCTTGTCCTTTGGAAGACCTGAGCTGATCTCAGGAAATATCTTAGCACTCCTGGTAGAAACTTGAGCAAATGATTTGGTCTGTGAACTCACCTCCCAGGGTTGTTACAAGGATTAGAAATAAATTTCTCCCGTGCCTGCATTCAATAAATGGCAGTGGGGTTTCAATAAATGACAATTGTTATTGACGCTGAGAATGAGATACTCTGGAAAGAAGCAAAGAGACTGTTTTGTGAGTACAGTTCTGCTGACCGAGCGGACTCTGTGCCCTCTCCAGCTTACCAGGCTTGCTTGGGCTTTTCTTCTAATGGTCCCCCACCCTAGGTCTATATGAATTCTGCAAAATGCTTTTTCCGGCCGGGAGAAAAAAGCAGTTGCTGGGGCCTCCCTAGTGGCGCAAGGGGTTAATTCTCAGAACTATGAAGCTATCAGCAGCCACTGCAGTAACAGTTGGATCCCCAGCCAGGGAGCTGACCCACCTAGCACAGCAGACCTCTCCTGTCTCAACAGTGCATTTCAGTGGATCTGCCTGTTCTGCTCCCCACTCTGTCTCTGGTGAATCCTCTCACCTCCCCCCACCCCCACCTCTGGCCTACACCCCAGCTCTTATATGCATAAATAAATAAATCTTTTTTTAAAAAAATGTAGTTGCTTTTGTTATTCCTGTGAAAAGAAGAGTGTTCCCTTCTAAGTCTGTCTCTAGGATCTTAGCGTCCAGACTAGGGGCAACTCACACAACAAGAGCAAGGGTTAGTGAAGAATCTGGACAGGTTACTAAAACTAACCATAGTAACTAATATTTGCAAGAGATTTACCAGTTACAAAATAATTTCGTAGCCATCTTTATACTTTCCTTATGTAGTTACTCTCATCAGCATTTTATAGATGAGGAAACTGTTGCCTTAAACTGAGACTAAAATTTTGCTGCAAGGGTTTCAGTGTGGAACTGAGAAAAAAGGATTGAGAAAATTCTCAACAAAAATATCTTGGCCTCCACACCCCAAACAAGTAAAGTTAGGGCGATGGTTATCAAGGAGCTTACAAAAGGTCATGCATTCCTCTCACTGCAGAGCAGTCTGACAGGAGAAAACACATAGATTCAACAGGGTGAGTCCCATTCCTCAACTGACACTCAGGGTGCCTGTTCAGGGTGCTTTTGTGAGTAAGTTTGGCAACACAGACACACAACTGAATCTGAAGTGCAGAAAAGGCAAATTGAGGCTGGATCAATCATAGGAAATACGCAAAGATCCAGGGAAGAAATTCATTAAGTAAAATCTCAGGACCTGATGAAACTGAATACCCTTGCCCTAAGTAATTCTGGTGAAAACTGTTAAATGAGTAGATAAAGCAATAGATGAAGTATAGGGGATTATTAGGTACCATTCAAGCAATAGAAAGGAAGGGCAAGTCAGTACCAGAGAATGCACTCTGTGGGCTTTCTGCAGGACTTTGCACTGGAACAGCGCCAGGTAAAGAGCTGTCACACTGGATCCTGCAGCTGCAACAAACATACAAGAGCAAGAGGTCTGTCTTCTACTGGCCCAGAATCCAGAAGGTCAGTCTAGACCAAATCTCCTCTCTCAGGAGTAAGATGGAAGTGTGACTAACTGGTGTGCTAACAGCGCAGTCATATACTCTTACCTTGTCTGGTCCTTGCAACTGAAAAGGAGCACTGCGGTATTTGCCACACGTTACAGATAAAGAAACCAAGGCTCTGCAAGAGGAAATGATCCGGAGTCACATGTCAATGACAGGCACGACCAGAGTCAGGACCGGTCTTGTTTCCTCTGCTAAACTACTGGGGTAGCTGCTAGATGCCATGCGATGTTCTTGGCAGTGAGGAAACCACAGCAGACACAAATCCTTGTGCTCTGGTGCTCACAGCTTAATAGGGAAAGACTGACAATAAACGAGACAGAGAAGTCAAGCATAGCATGTGTTTCGCTAGTGTCTCTGACTGACATATCACGTCATTACGGTGACGTGGGCACCTCCTATGCGGAGCCTGGGGGTGTGTTTGAGTGTGCTACCGCACCAGTCCTTCCAATTCTCTATGTTTGAGCATCTTTATAATTAAAAGTTGGGGGAGGGCGTGGATATAGTGTGGTAGAGGGTGGCAAATGCTATGGAGGAGAGACAGGGGAGAGTTGCGGTCTCAACAGAGTGGCGGGGGGGGGGGCCTCCCTGAGAAGGGAGACATTGAAGTAAAGACCTGAGGAAGGCAAGAAGTTGAGCCATGCGATAACCTGGGAGAGTGTTCCAGGTAGCGGAAGGGCAAGGGCCCTGAGGCAGGAGTCTCCCTGGCTGGTTTCAGGAAAAGCAAGGAGGCTGTTCTAACTGGAGTAGAGTGAGAGAGTGGGCGTGGGGTAGGCAGTGAGGTCCAAATGATAAGGGCGAGTTGGACATCTAAGATGGTAAGATTGTAAGACTCTGTCTTTCACTCTGAGGGTAAGAGGGAGCCACAGAAGGTTTTGAGCAGAGAATTTACCTAATCAGATTTACATTTTAACAGATTATGCCAGTTTTGTATGAATAAACTGGAAGGGCAGGGCAGAGAGTGGGAGACCCATGAGACAGCTACTTCAGAAATCCAGGTGAGAGGCGAGGCTGTGACACGATGTCATTTAATCATCACAACTGTAGAGTCATTAAAATCGGGATTATGGGGCCTCCCTGGTGGCGCAGCGGGTTAAGTCTCAGCACTATGAAGCTATCCGCAGCCACTGCAGCACAGGTTTGATCCCCAGTCAGGGAGCTTCCCACAGCAGACCTCTCCTGTCGCCCGCTGCTCCCCTCAGCAGTGTATTTCAATGGATCTGCCTATTCTGCTCCCCACTCGCCTCTGGTGAATCCTCTCACCCCACCCCACCTCTGGCCTACACCCCAGCTCTTGTATACATAAATAAATAAAACTTTTTTAAAAATCGGGATTGTGTAATGACCAAATGTGTGAGGTAGAGGGGACGTTTCAAGAGGGCCTGCTGAACTGTGTTCAGTGGGAGGCTGTGTTAGATGACTCTGGCAGCGGTGGGCAAACTATCCCACCCGCCACCTGATTGTAAACCCAGTTTTAGGGGACACACCCCTGCGCCTCATCGACGTGCCAGTGCTTTCTGCAAAGGTAGAGCTGAGTAGTGGTGACAGGCCCACAAAGCCTGAAATAGTTCTACCTGGCCCTTTACAGGAAAAAAAAAAAAAAAACAACATTTACCAACTGCTGTTCTTAAGTTGGGTTCCAAAGGTTGAATAGGAGTTTGCCAGCTGGATTAGGAAGGAAAAAACATTCCAGATGGAAAATACTGGCGAGGGCCAGCATCGTGGTATTATATGGATGGTGCAGGGAAAGGCAGGCGGTGGACACCAGCACCTGGTGAGCAGGTGAGCTGGGTCTCGAGCTGCAGGCTGAGGTTGGGGACCTTTGCCCTGCAGGCAGTGGGAGTCCCAGAGGGTTCCAGCAGGGAAGCAGAGTGGAAAAAAACCCTCTGCTGCTGTGGGAGAGGTGACTGGAGGGCACAGAGGCCACGGGGCAGCCGTGTAATAATTACACTAATGATGTGGCTTCTGGGGGGACTTGTGCCCTCCTCAGGAAGGAAATGAGTGCAGGTGACCTTGAGCTGGGAGGCAGGAGCCACCTGTGTTCCTATCCCAGGGGCAGCGCCAGTCCTGGCCAGCAAAAGCAGGATTTCCCTGCTCTGGGGGCCCTAGGTCCAGCTCATGGCTTAAAGGACAGGCAGGGGCCTGGAGAGGCTGCTTCTCTCCTGGGGGGCTGGGACGCTGGCCGGAAGCTGGCGAGGGTGGTGAGAGTGGAAGGGCCCAGCATGCAGGCGGATGGGCGGGGGAGGCACTGCTAGCAGCAGTCACGCGGCATCGGGTCCCCAGGATAGGGGCCCAGGGTGGAGTCCTGGGGGTCAGTATGTGTAAAACCTTCGTCCCTTCCTTCTTCTGCTGAATTTTTCATGGTCACTGTACTTTCTTTAGCTGGTAATTACGATGCAGCTGCCCCATGCACAGCCTTGTGGGACAGGAGACATTTCGAGTCCTCTTCTCAGAGTTCACAACCTGCCTAAAGACCCAGATAATTGTTTATTGGAAAAGCGCCGGGCAGAAGACAAACATGGCTTCCTGACGCGCTCACGCGTAGCCTCTGTGCCCTCCCGTCACCTCTCCCACAGCAGCAGAGGGTTTTTTTCCACTCTGCTTCCCTGCTGGAACCCTCTGGGGCTCCCACTGCCTGCGGGGCAAAAGTCCCCAACCTCAGCCTGCAGCTCAAGACCCATCTCGGTTGGCCTCTGTGGCCCACAGGCCAGCTCACCTGCTCACCTGCTCACCTGGCACGCACCAGGCTGGGCCGGGCAGGAGACTGGGGGTGCTGTGCTAGCAAACGGTGGTCTCCTCAGCTCAGCAGCTCACGTCCTTATCCTCGCTTAGGAAGGGAGGGGGTCCGCTGATGGCAGTCACTCGGGAGCCCCGGCTGAGAGGGACCCCTCAACACAGGCTGGTCGCTAGGGTGGGGGACGGGGGGCATTGTGGGTCAAAACACAGCCCAGAAGTGACATGTGACTCTTCTGTTCATTGGCTGAAGCATATCACGTGACCATGCCCAATTCAGTCCTGCCATGTGGGCGCAAGAGGAACCACAACAGTTGTGAATTTCCCAAATGGCTTCTACATTGGTTGACAAGGCAACGGGTGCTATTTGTTTGGGATGACAGAACTTTCCAGGCCTCATCAACCACAAATCATGTTCCCAGTCAGTCTTCAGCATTAAGGTTTCTAAAATGCCTGTCCGTTCATTGAACACAGCAAGACCACCCCAGAACAGGGAGCTAGCTGCATAAGGGACTGGGATCTACGGGGTCAAGAGGGAAGGGATTAGAATGAGACCTAATCAGGTGTCTCTTGACTCAGTGGCAGGAATCCAACTCAGATCATCACAGTCAAATAGGCTAAAGGGGTAGAAAGCAACCAGAGAATCTCATAGAATCCAAAGAAGAGATGACAGTCATGCTAGAGAGGCTTTGGGGTGAACTTCAACCAGGCCCTCCATGGCCCCCACCTCACGCTCTTCTCTGGCGTCTCCCCCGCGGAGTGAGCAACCCAGCGCCATACCCCAGCTCTCCCAGCGGACGGCCTGGCCTTCTTCCCTCAGTTCCCGGAAAGAACACTCACTGCCCACAGGAGGCTGGTGTCTACCTGGGTCACTGAGCTCTGGCCAGGAGCTGGGAGCTAGGATTGAACCCCAGCACAGTTGGCCCTGACACCCCGCCAGCGGCATGGCCGGGGTTACCAGGGCAGGGAGAACGCTGGGCACACAAGCACACACAGACACACAGACGCCCTCCCAGCTCACAAGGAGGTGGTTTGGGGCTAGGGAAGGCCTCCAGAGGCCCCAAATGCTGAGAAGGCATCTAAAGTCTTGGGGGGGTAACAGGAGACAAGACAGTGAGTGAGATGGCGGCAAGAAAGGAGAAGAGGGGCCTCCCTGGTGGTGCAACAGGTTAAGTCTCAGCACTGTGAAGCTATCCGCAGCCACTGCAGCATGAGTTTGATCCCCAGCCAGGGAAGATTCCCACATGGCGCAGCAGACTTCTCCTGCCTCACCCGCTGCTCCCCTCAGCAGTGTATTTCAGTGGATCCTCCTGTTCTGTTCCCCACTCTGTCTCTGGTGAATCCTCTCAAGCCCCACACCTCTGGCCTGCACCCCAGCTTGTATGCATAAATAAATAAATCTTAAAAAAAAAAAAGAGAGAAGAAGAGCTAAGTCCAAGTGGGCAGACCCGCAGGACAACAAAACTTGCCCAAAGCAGGACTCGTCTGTTCCCTGTCCTGGGAGTTTTATGTTATGTTCCCAGAACTCCCAAGCCCTGCCACAAATCACAGTCATGAGCGGGCAGAACTGAATAGTCCCCGGGGTGCAGTAACCCCAAGGGGAATCACAGTGACCCCGAAGAAGCCTGCATCAGTGTTCTTAGGGGTGTGACAGGCAGCAGTCCCCACCATCAGGCAATGAAAGGACCTTGGAGGATGTGGACACCCCCCCACTTGCTTCTCCCCCTCCCCCAGCCTCACCCTCCTGCTTGGATCAGGACAGGGCCCAGATAAGCAAGGACTAGCCAAGCGCTCACCCAGTAAACATTATCCTGTTCCTACTACGTGCCATGTCCTGGTTGAGCTGGGCACACAAAAATAAAACAATGTCCTCTTTGTCCTCCAAGAGCTCGTGGTTTAAGAGGAGACAGGCTGTCATGGAGAAGGCGGGGTCCCTGCAGGGAGCACTGGGGCCTGAGAACTCCCAGAGGTATTGGGAGTCCACAGAAATTGAAGGACGAACTGGGGAGGGAGTTCCTGGTGGAAGGGTCCGTGAGAGCAAAAGCCACTAAGCGAGAAAGAACACCCCTGAGCTGGCCCCAGACCTAGCGAGGGAGCCCCAGGGCAGGGTGAGGAAGGGGCAGGCAGCAGACAGAGGCCAGGCCTCTCTCTCTATCGTCCTCATGGACACTGGCTTAGAAGGCGCTGGAGGCAGGAGGACCTGGCCATCAGAATTGCCCAGGAGAGACCTGCCAGGCCTTCCACCTGAGCCCAAGGCTGAGCAGGGAGAGAGCGAGGATGGGGGCGCTGAGGCGGTGAGCTCACTGAGGCCTGGTGAGCGGCTTGCCGTGGGAGTGAGGGAGAGGGAGCGGCAAGCAAGCCAGCGTGATGGCTGGTTTCTCTCCAGAGTGACTGAATGCCAGGTGGCGTCACGGCCTGTTAGATGAGGCTGGGAGGGTGCCAGGCGGCATGGGACTGTGTTGGGCTGACCTGCCGGGAATGGCAGGGGGAAATCCACGCTGGCCACCGTGAGATGCTCACAGAGATGTGAAAGTCAGTAGGCTCAGGTGACCCCTGAAATTGGGGTGGGGGGGATGAGGTTCCCCAGGCAGAGCAGGAGAGACAGAGGCCAAGGTTCTGGGCATTGCTGACCCCTGGCAGGACAAGAGGAAGCAGGGATGGAGACAGAAAGGAGCAGGGAGAAACCTCGGGGAAGATTCTCCCAAGAAAGGAGGAGGAGCCCGAACAAGGGCAAGGGGGAGCAAAGCACAGGAAGACCAGGATGGAGAATGGGCCCTGGACTGAGCACAGAGAGGGGGCTGGGGCCGCAGCAGAGGAGTGTGGGGATGGGAGGGGAGGGGACGATAGAAAAGGCAAGGGTGGAGACTGGGGGTGGGGAGGGAAAGTGAGGTGAGGCCCAGCCGTTGTCAGGTGGACCAGAGGGTCCAGGAAAGGGGAGATTGGCTTTGGGGTAAGAGGAACAGCTTCCACAAGTCCTGGGAAGAAGGGTAGGGGTGGTTGGAGAAGGGGGGGGTTAATTAGGGTCCCAAGGACTCCAGACCAGGAGCACCTGGTTTCTGGTTGTGACAGGAGAGGACCTGCTGCTGTGGGAGAGGCGATGGTGTCTCCCCAAAGCCCAGAGCAGCTGGGGTGCAGGAGCACAGCAGACCAATTGCAGGTGCCCGAGTTTATGGTTTCTAGGCTTGGGGCATAGGACTGGGAATGGCGGATTTCCAAGTACACCGAAGCTACAGGAATGGGGGAGGGGGGAGGGGAAGAAGACGGTTTTAGAGAGGACAAATAATGGGAGAGGCAAGAAAACTGGGAATATGTGCAGTCCTAGGTTTCAGTGCCCCAAAATATCAGTTTGCAAACAGAAAAATGTATTTTCTAAAATAGACAAAGTACATAGAGATAATTCACAAAAGAAGACGCCCAACTGGTTAGCAAACATATGGGAATCTCTTCAAGCTCATTCATATTCAGAGAAATGCAAATTCAGATAACATCATTTGTTTTCTATTTCTGCTAGAAAATTAGCAGAGCTTAAAAAAAAAAACCCAGAACACCCAGTGCTGGGACAGGGGCAGTGAGGCCAAATATTCACACCAGGGTGAGCTCCCCCTGAAAAAGGGCATCCCCCTCCAAGCCTGAGTTTTCAGGTCTAGAAAGGACTGAGCTGCAAAGGGAGTGATAAAGACACTCAGAGTCTGGGAGATTCGGGTGCACAGTAGCCACTGGAGTTGCCTGGACTTGTTCGAATCTGGTTTTCTCCTTGCTGGGTGACTCTCGCCCAGAACTGGGACCCCTGAGACAGTGGCCCAGCAAGGACCCCCCCTCAGATAACCCTTTCCCACTTTGCCTTAGGATTTAAAAATAGAAGGGAAGAAGGGGGGAAGAAAGCTGGGATTCCTGGAGGAAAAAGCTCCCTTCCCCCAGCAGGCCTCTGCCCCGCCACCCTCCACCCCCTGCTGGATCCACGAAGCTGGGAGGGGCCAAGGGAGGACCTGGACCTTGAATCAGCCCTGAGTTCAAGTCCTCCTCTGCAGGGACTGGCTGTCTGAAATTGGGCAACTTTCTGTACCTCTCAGTCTCGGTTTCCTCACCGGCAGAGTGGCAGGTGGTGGGAGAGGATTAAGGGCTACCAGGCGCAACACACCCAGCCCAGGTCAGCTCCCCAGGCAGCTGGCGAACCCATAAAGCAGCCTGTTTCCTCAGCTTTCAATGGGACTGATCATTTGTACAGCAGAACTCCCAGTGAACGGAGAAGGAAGAGTGGAAGTTCTATAAACATTGAGGTGTGAGCAAAGAACAGCTCATTCTTGGGGTGGCCGGTTTACTTAGCAGTGGGAGAAAAGAGCTGGGGAAATAGATATTATGCAAACAGGCGCCCGACACCTAGCACCAGGCCTGGCATGGGGAAGCATTGCAGGAACGAGTTAAGAATGTGCACTGTCATCAGGAATGAGCAGTGCGGAGAAGTTGTAAGAGGCATGTGATGGGTGGAACACTGGGAACAAGATAAGGGCCCAGGTGCTAAAGGGGCTCCCTTTGAGCCCTCAGATAAGGACTCCTCAGATGAGGACTCCTTCCCAGCAGAGGGTTTCACCAGGCTCAGGAATTGTGGGCCCTGGCCCTACAGAGCCGCCCTACTGAGGGGGCTGGAACTCGTGGGAGTTCTCAGGAGGAAGAGAACCCCGAAGCAGGGCATCGAAAAGCCAGCCCTGGTCTCCTCCACCATAGCCAGCTCCTGCCCGTTCTGTGCTGGGACAGCCGAATTGCCCCCAAAGGTCCACTGAGATTCGCGATTATTTAAAAACAACTCATCTACAGGGTCACAATGCAGGTGGGGAAATTGAGGCTGGGAGCCAAGAATGCCCTGTGCTGCTCTCAGCACGGGTCCCTGCCCAGGTGGCCTACCGCTGTTACTGAGCTTCTTCTATTGGGTCAGGTGCCCACTGGGGCCCAGGGCCCCACAGGGATGGTCTTGGGTGCTATTTGGAGTTTTGCGCCCTGAGGCAGGTGAACAAGGGACCAGCTAGGCCAGTGAGGTTCTTCTGGATTGTGCTGGCAAAGGGTGGCTCCCTCGCTAGAAACTGGATGAGGCCCCTCCCTGTTTGCAGGAGGTGGGGTCTCCTGCACCGGCTTTGTGTCACTCACCTGGAAAAAGAGCAGGTTTTTCTGAGGGAGTGTCCTCGGGGAGCACTCTTCTCTCTTTTTATTGATCTCCTTTTATTGATTGTGCCAAGTAATTATAAGTGTGCATACTTCAGGGCCTCCCTGGTGGCACAGGGGGTTAAGTCTCAGCCTCTGAAGCTATCTGCAGCCACTGCAGCTCGAGTTCAATCCCCGGCCAGGGAGATTCCCACATGGCGCAGCAGACCTCTCCTGCCTCACCTGCTGCTCCCCTCAGCAGTGTGTTTCGGGGAATCTGTCCGTTCTGCACCCCACTCTGTCTCTGGTGAATCCTCTCACCCCCCCATCTCTGGCCTACACCCCAGCTCTTGTATGAATAAATAAATCTTTTAAAAAATAAAAAAAATAAGTGTGCATACTTTAAAAACGACTCACCTAATTCTACAGGGTCACAAAGCAGGTGGGGAAACTGAGGCTGGGAGGCAAGAATGTCCCATGCTGGGGTCAGTAGAGGTTGCTCTCAGCACGGGTCCTTGCTCAGGGCACTATTAGTAAACCCAGTTTACAAAAGAGAGTGAGGCTGGAAGAAGTTAAGGCACTCAGCCCACAAGGGAAGAGACCAGGATTTGGGCGACAGGCTAATTGAGAGCCCCTACTTACAACTAAACAAAAGATGATAAAACTTTTTATTACAATAAAAATTGCAAGAATGATAGAGAATCTCTATATGCTCTTTAGCTGGCTTTGCCAATTAATGGTTTCTTTAAAATATTACATTTTCTTTAAAATCCCCCACCTATTGGTCGATTCGATCTGTCGAACAGATGTATCTCACCTGTCCTCTATTCCTCTATCTACATATCTCTCTTCCTAGAGGAGAATACAGGGGACCATGGAGATGGATCACGGGTGAATTGGTGGTGGGCTGCCCAAGGGGAATACAAAATGTAAAAGACATAAATAACAATAAAAAAAGCCATATCTCTCTTCCTATCTTTCCATCTGTCTGTCTGTCTAGCTATTATCTTAGTTCTGACCTAAATTGCTCACAGATGCCCCTTTATTTCTAACGCTCTGGTGTGTCCCTAAAATCAACGTGATTGTCTTCCGTAACCACAGGACAACGATCAAAATCAGGAAATTAACACTGATACAACACTATCGGCTAATCTACAACCCCTATTTGGATTTTTACCAGTGAAGAATGCCCTTCAAAGCTACAGAAAACCCTGGCTCCCACTTTGTATTCACTGCCTGTGCCTCTTTAGCCTCCTCCAGCCTGGAACAGTCCTCGGTCTGTCTTTGTAGTTCACGATCACGTCATGTTTTTAAACGCACAGCCATTATTTTGGCCGGTCAGCTATTTCCTCACTGCCAGGCCCACCATGTGAATCTCTGCAGGAAGAGCACAGAGGATGCTGTGCCCTTCTCAGTGGCCCCTCGGGAGCTACCCATGCCAGACAGTCCTGGTGCTGGCATAGTGTCCTTGATCATTCTGTGAGGCTGGTACTGGCTAGCTACTATTTTCTCATGTGTAATGGCCCATAAGACAACACTTTGAACTATGGAAATGTCATATTTTTCATCAAAATTTTATGTCAACTGATGACTCTTGTTGGACACCATTATTACTAGGGTGTTTAGCTAGTGACCATTTTCTGATTCGATTATTCCTGGTACGGTAGAGAAAAGCTTTCCCATGTCCGTCTTAGTGTGGACTCACGGATTCTTCTGTTATTCAATGGGTTATAATCCGTCATTACCATTATTTAATTTTTTGCTGGCTTAGACTGAGGGGTCCCCAACCTGTTAAGGGGAAACCTATTTTGCCTGTCTGAAAGGGTCC
Organism: Scalopus aquaticus; assembly: GCA_004024925.1. NCBI lineage: Eukaryota > Metazoa > Chordata > Mammalia > Eulipotyphla > Talpidae > Scalopus > Scalopus aquaticus. The sequence continues at coordinate 1,506 of PVIJ01010847.1, read as the reverse complement.
AGTAATCATCAACGCAGTGATGGAGCAGTCTCCCGCTCAAAGATCTTTAATCAGCCAGAAGAAAGCCTGAGGGGTAAAGGAGCGGCCACCAGTGTTCTAGTAAGTTGGCGGTGCCCGAGCAGGTGGCAGGACAGAAGTGGGCAGATGCAGGGCAGAGCTGGAGGCAGGGCCAGCATGACGTATGTGGGGAGGAGGGGAGCAAGGTGCCCAGGTTTGGGCTTCAACTTCTGAGGCTGGGGGAGGGTGAAGGGGCGCCGGGATGGGGAGGAGCCGAGGGAGGGTTGAAGGTCAGGAGTGTGTTTGTGGTCCCCGACTGGCACCGACGGGGAGGGGCGGAGCGGGCCGTAGGACAGAATCTGTACTTCGGAGAAGTTCGCTCTGGAAATACAAATTGGGGGCGCATCGGCATTAGACGGTATTTAATACCACGGGACTGGATGAGATCACCAAGACAGAGGGTGTAGGTCGAAAGGAGAAGAGGCCTGGGACCGTAGACTGTAAAATGACACTAATGACACCCCACCCACGGGGCTCTCTCGAGGTGTCATGTGGACGCATCCAGCCCGGGCTCAGACTGGGATTGAGTCCGGGGGGCGGGGTCCGGGCGCGGGCGGGGCTGGCAGGGGGCGGGGCCGGGGGCCCGGAGGCCCCTCCCGGGCCAAGGGGCGGCCGGGGAGGTGACGTCACCGCATGACTGGGTTTTTATGAATGAAAGGAATCCTGTGAGTGAGTAATTCCGGGAAGCTCGCCTTACAACTCTGCGCTGCCCCCCGCGCCGCCTGCCCCACAACAAAACTCAGCGCGGCGCTCCCGGGAGCCCGGCTCCGAGCGACCGGCGGTCGGGACCCGAGGGACAACAGATCAGGTCGCGGGCCGGGACAGCCACCCGGACGAAAGTGGGACCCGCGCGTGCCAGGGGCGCCAGGCGAAGCGGGCCGAGAGGTAGGTGAGGTACGCAGGTCCCGCACAGGGGCTGGCGCGCGGCACCCCGGGGCGGCAGGGTCTCCGCGCCCCGGGAACGTGGCTGGGGCGGGGCGCCAGGGCCGCTCCGTCGGTGCTCCAGTGCGCCCACCTCCCGGGCTGCTGGCGGGGGGGAAGGCCCGGGCGAGGTCCGGTGATCCGAGACCCAGCCGGAGCAAGCTTGGGGGGTGCGGTGGGGACGGGGTTCTTCTAGGGGCGCGGGTGGGGAAGCGGCGAAGTCGGGCAGGAAGGGGCCGCGCAGGCTGGCGAGCGTCAGCGTCCGCCTAGGCGGGGCCCCGGGCGGTGTGTGCACGTACGTGACTCGGTGAGAACAGTCCCTGGCCGGGTGCCCGCGGGCCGTGCGTGCGCGGTTTGTTTACGTCCGAGGGCGTGCGTGCGCGTGTGTTCCCTGGCGAGTGTCCTGGGTATCCTGCTCGGTTCGTGCGTGCGCGGTGTGTTGTGGCTGTGTGTGTGTGTGTGTGTGTGTGTGTGTGTGGTGTGTTCTTAAGGTTCGTGAGCGCGCGGTGTGGAGTGGCTGTGTGTGTG